>KQ964272.1:0-267848 GCA_001566295.1 Microdochium bolleyi
TTTTTTATTTTTTATTTTTTATTTTTTATTTTTTATTTTTTATTTACTGTTATTATTGCCTTCGCCGTCACGGTGACGGGCGAACGGATGCTCAGACAGTAGGAAGGGGTCGAGAACTTCTTGATGTTTCCAGCGGGCAAAGGATTTGGGAAGGACTACATTTCAAGAGGGAGCAGGCCTACAGGAGGGGACTGAATGCGAGGATGCAAAGAAGGAGAGGTTAGAAACAAAGAGGAAGAACAGGAAACACATGGACAGACTTGCGTCCCTCCTGGACACGAGCTTTCCCCATTCTCCGTATCCACGAGCGGCGTTGTCTTCACGTGATGGATCTCTTCCCTCCTTTTTGGGAGCCCAGAGACTTCGGGTCAGACACAGGAAGGTGTCTTTCTCGCTCACGCGGTTCGAGAGGAGAGAGCCGCCTTTCAGGTCTAGACACGCACAGCGTGGGTATGTGGGTGTGTCTTTGTGCGCTGTGATAACCTCGGAGTAACTGAAAGCAAGGGAAAAAAGAAGACGTGCAGGTACCTCACTGCCAACGATGAGCGGAAAAAGCTGCTGTAGCGCCGGCGGCTCGACAGAGACATGAACACACTAATCAAGACTCGGACTGAAATCCACACAGTACCATAAGATAAATGTGCGCGAAGTGTAACCGGAAACCCTATCTCGTGGCACGGGGCGGTTTTGGATGGCCTTGGTTAGCCCTTGCCTGATCTTTCTCCAGCGCCAGATATACCCTAGAGTGACACGTTATGACCTGAGGAGCGGCGGGACAGGACGAGCAATAAGGAATCATGTGAATTTTCGAGAGTCCTGTGGCAGGACGAGACTCTTTACCAGCATATACTTCTCTTCAAAAATCTATGTACAAGAAAATCGCCACGATGCTCGTTAACTCTGGCACGAGACCGCTGAACTCGCCACCTGTCTCCCCGCCATCCACTTTGGGACTCAACTTTCATCGTCACTCGAAGCCAAGGCATCCTCGTCGTCGCCCTCCTGCCTTGCTTCTCTCGATTCTGCCGCCTCCTCCTCTTCGTCATCATCGTCCACATGCGTCGAAAAGTACCGCACCAGCGCGCCGTACGACTTGTCCCGGAACAGCTGCGCCATGTTGGCCCAGTGCTTCGGCTCGCCGCCGAGGTACGGGTTCCTGGCGAGCTTGGCGCCCGTGGCCTCAAAGGTGCGGTTCAGCTCCTCGAGTCGCTCCTCCTTGCGCTGCTGAAGCAGCATGTTGAGCTCTTCCGTGGTGTGCGCAGCCTCAGCGAGCTCGCAGACGTCGCGGTGGAACGTCTCAGGGTCCTGCAGCGTGAAGGAGAAGGTGTTGTGCTGGGGCTGCAGCTGCCGGAACAGGTCGGACTGCCGCATGTTGAACTTGTCAGCGGGCCAGCGCCACTTGCGGGCGATGTTGCGGATGGACGGCTCGTCAAGACGCATCCCGCCGGCCTGGTTCAGGGCCAGGCGCGCAGGCGTGAGCTCGTTCTTGTCCTTGCCCCTGACCAGGGCGTCGATCACGCGGGGCTCCATGCCGAGCTGGATGTGCCTGAGCACCCACTCCTTGACGCCGATGGTGAGCTTAGTGGCGTCGAGCTCCTCAAAGCCATGGTTGTGCGCGGTGGCGCCGCGGACGTGCACAAGACGGTTATGGTGGTCGATGTTGGCGAGGAGGCGGGCATTGCAGCCGTAGCCCTTGCGGATCTCACGCTTCCTCTTGCCGGTGCTCTTGCTGGGCAGCGGTGTCTTGGCCATGTACCGGCACTTCCACTCACGGTGGGTGACGCCGTCCTGCTTGAGATAGGAGCGGCGGCGCGGCGTCCAGAGGTTGTCTATCCAGATCCATAGCGCGTCCCACTGTTCCTCGGGGAAGGTGGTCGGGTTGTTGACTACGTCGAAGAGCTTATACCGCCACTCGAGGATCTCAGGAGGGGCAACGACTGGACACAGCTCGGCTGGCACATCGCTGTTGGTAATTTCTCGGTAGTCTCGATCATGCTGTGTGGGGAATGGCGCGTCCCAGGTTGGTGTGGCCGGCAACGTCCCCGTTGCTGGTCGATGTGGAACATATGCCTGGTAGGGCTGCTGCTGGAACGGAGGCTGGCCCGGGAAGAAATAAGGATTATCAGAAGTCCCGAGGTACGGGTTGCCGGAGTCGTCCATGTTATCCCATCGCTCCCATGGCGGTGTGAGCTGGGTAGAGATACTGGCCATGAGACCGGCTGGCAAAGTCGATGGGTAAATGGGGAAAAGCTAGGAGAGGACCAGCAGAAGCAGAAGTAGGAGCGGAGGCAGAAGGATCAGGATCGTAGCCTCCCGGCACCGCTGCGCATGCACGAGCTTATAACATGAACGCCTGATTGAGACTCGGGAAACCCGTCGAATACCCGTTAAGCTACAAGCCCATTCATCGCGTTGGCGGCGACCAGATGCAACGTTTCGAGACCCCTGGCCTGGCGCCGGGTATCGAGGCCTGTTGACTGTCTCGAGCATGTAAGCCGAGCAGCACGAATAGGATGAAGCAACCAGTAGCCTACCAGGTCCGGGCTCGAGCTTGAGCTATGGCATCGCACAGGGTCTGCAAGAAGTCGGCGCCTTGGGCGGTGCTGGTGGACTCTGGCCGGTCGATGCTGGCCTCCTGCATAGCAGCGGCCGAAGAGGGGCCCAAGTCATCCCATCTTAAGGACAGAGAAGGACAGGTCGTCTGATGGCCGAGATGTGTGAGGTGAGCACCCGAGACGGCCGATGTTGGCCTGGACAGGTTACATGCGTGTGCCTGGATGGATGGATGGTGCCTTGCAGGGGGGTCCTGTCGCTCGTGCCCAAGTGTGGGCAGCTCGGAAGCTTGAGCTTTGTAGATCTGGAGACGCAACGTGCGAGTGCCGGGCTTATCGATTGCAACCTGGCCGGCGCCAATCGCAGCCGCGCCCAGCGCCGCGCAGGCACGTCACTCGGGCAACCTGGAACCCCATTGCCAAACCTCCGCCTTCGCATCGTGTGATTGCAAGCTCCTGCTCCGGCGCCGACCACTTCTGCCAGCGCTCTCCCCCGCTGCTCGGCTCGGACTGTCCCCTGCCCGCCTGCCCCATCGTTGTCCGAACATCCACTCCAATCAGGCACCGTTGCTCTCGCTTCGCATACACACGAACGCCACCACCTGCGGCCTCCCAAACACGTCGCATCGCAGCCACCCAGAACAGCTCCGCGAGCCACTTGCGCCTGACGACGGCACGCCAGCTTCCTAGCAGAAACGATCGTTGCACTCGCAACGTCAGATCTGCCGCATCACCCGAAGCTCAGCCTCCCGCAAGGGTCACCACGGGCTGCACCCACACTGCACCAGCCCGATATGTTGTGACGGCCGCTGCACTTATCAAACCCCTTCAACCCCCATCGCATCCGGCCGCTCCTTCTGGTCGCTCTTCAACATGTCCGAACCACGTCAGTCGACCCCTGGACCCCCACTTGCTGATCATCTTGGTGGATGGGTAATGGTATGGTAGCATCGTGAACTCCTACTGACCTTGCCTGCCTGCCAGTCTCTGCCGAGGATGAGAGGCACTACACGCAGATCATTGACGGCATTCTGTCCAGCGTGGACCTCGAGACAGTGACCCGCAAGAAGATCAGAAGCAGTCTCGAAGCAGCCCTTGGCGGCAAGGATCTCAGCGATCAAAAGGTACCACACAGAGGGAGCTATAGCTTGCCGCTCCAACTTGCTGACCACGGACTTCTCGGGCTCACTAGCATGCGATCAAAGAGCTGATCGAACAGCGCTTCGACGCCATCTCCAACGACGCTCAACCCGACGAGGCCTCTCCACAGCCGTCCCCCAAGCGCCCGGCCAATGGCTACGACGACAACGACGACGATGCCGACGGCGACGAGATCAGAGTGTCTTCCGCACCGCCCAAGAAGAAGCAGCGCAAGGAGAAGAGCGAAGGCACTGAGGATGCCGACGCCAAGCTAGCTGCGATGCTGCAGGCTGAGGAGAATTCCCGGTCAAGAGCGACTCGCGGCGGCGGCGCCAAGGCCAAGGTCGTCAAGAAGAAGGCCGCGCCCAGGAAGAAGAGCGCGAAGCGGGTCGGTCCTGACGATGATAGCGACGTGGACGGCAGCGACGCGCCGCCGAAGCGCAAGGCTGGCGGCGGCTTCACGAAGCCATTCAACCTGAGCGAAGCACTCTCTGACGTCTGCGGAGAGACCAGGGTCAGTGTTTCTCTGATAAGTTGTGATGCTTGATATTGACATCGTGCACAGCTCCCTCGAACACAAGTAGTCAGCAAGCTCTGGGAGTACATCAAGGCGAATGAGTTACAAGACCCCGCGGACAAGCGACAGATCATGTGCGACGACAAGCTGAACGCCATTTTCAAGACGGGCCGCATCTCCATGTTCCAAATGAATAAGCATATCGGCAACCACCTCTACCCGGTCGAGGACGAATAATGCAAACATATCGAAAGCACACGTAACCTCTACTTGAACTTGCCCTCAAGCTAGTTTAGCCTGCATCTCCAAAGTAGGAAGCTTCTTTCACAGCTCAAACAGCACGAACAACATGGTTCATCTACCATAGTCACAATCTCCGTTCTTCATTTTCCTCTCATGTAACATACAAAGGCCGCGGTGTTCGCAGGAAGGGTGGACTAAGGACCCGACAGGGGATATTCTGGCGCATCTCGATTTCTGGATTTGCTGGCCTGAAGGGCACATCCCATGATTACTTTATTCATATAGCGTGGCGTCCACTCGTCCACCAGCACTCTGCCAACATGGGCAGTATGCTGCGGGGAAGTACAAAAAAGCGACAATCTAGCGACAGCGAATATACCTCAATGATTGCAGCGAGCCTGGAATTGCGACACTGACTGAAGAGTGTAGATAATTAAGTGGTGGCCACCGAGACACGCCAAATGTGCAACAATAATGATATTCCGAGTGCTGCACGGGCGAGATGAATCATGATGAGCGAGACGTGCCCAGCAATAACATGTGTGCTTCTGCAGCGGCTCAGAGGCTATGCGCTGAAGCCAATCTGAGGTGGCGGAGTTGACGTATTGCCATGAACACGGGAAGGAGTCATCGGTCATCCACACTTCAGGCGAAAGCACAGCCCGAGCTGAGCCCGAGGAAAGCCTCAGCGGGAGAACGCCACTGTCTGCGCTCTGTTAGGAGCTCCGGGGGTCGCAAGCGTACGGTGCTACGTAGCGCTCTGCGGCAGACAGGGTGCATTCCAATCTTACTCTCTGACTCCTCTCGTGTGTTCGTGCCGGCAGTGGGCGTGCGCGCGTGGCTCAACTCGGCGTGGTGACAAATTGGACACTGCGGGACCCCACGCATCAGCACAAGCCGACCCTTCGGAAGCTCTTCTCCACTCTGGAAACCCCTCCAGATAAGTTTATTCCGCAGCACAACACCATCGTCACCATATTCCGCCCACTTTTTCCCACCACGACACCCGACTCTTAAGGGGGCTCTGAGCTCTGTGACGTCCCAGACTCATACCCGTACCGCGGCAATTCACCCAAGAGACCACTCGAAGAAGCATCCATACCGCACGCAGCGCACAGCTTGAGGCACAATCTGCACCCAGCTCACGTCTCGTCAACCTGCCAGATCACTCTATATCACCGACGACATATCATCCCGGTCGGAAATCCTAAGCGGACTTGTCGCAAGTTCCTCGGGCACCTCCGTGTTCCTCCATACGATACATTATCTCCACATAGCTTCTTCCGTAGCTCAGCCTGGGAGCACAAAACTGCCAATGGAAGCTCCCTCTGCGCCCGCTGCGCAGACTGGTGGTGGCCGACCACCAAATGCTAGAGGCCGAGGCGGACGAGGCCGCGGCCGCGGCGGCAATGCCGGTGGGAACAATAACAACAACAGTAGAAGCGGACGCGGAGGCTCCCGATCACAACCGAAAGGCAGCAGCGAGGACAAAAAGGACAGTGCCGCTACAGACGTAGACCCAGCGACTCTCCCAAAAGCGCCAGTCACGATCCCCGCAGCCGAAGGTACGGAAGGCGAGGATGATGTCGAGGCCGAGGTCTGCTTCATCTGCGCCAGCCCCGTTATCCACCAGTCGGTCGCGCCGTGCAACCATCGGACATGTCATATCTGTTCGCTGCGCATGAGGGCCTTGTATAAGAGCAAGGAATGCGCGCATTGCCGAGTATGTTACCCCGATGCCGAATACTTGCTAGACAGGGGAATTGCTAACGCGAATTCGAATCTCAGACACTTGCACCTTTCGTCATATTCACCGATGACGGCACAAAACGGTACGAAGATTATGCCGACGCCGACATCTCCACGACCGACGATAACATTGGCATCCGGTATGCCAAGGAAGACATTGTCGGCGACACCGTGCTGCTGCTGCGGTACAACTGCCCTGAGGCGTCCTGCGACTTTGCTGGGCTAGGCTGGCCAAACCTGCACAAGCATGTGCGCTCGACGCACAACAAGAAGATGTGCGATCTGTGCACGAGGAACAAAAAGGTCTTCACACACGAGCACGAGCTGTTCACCGACAAGGAGCTGGAGAAGCACATGCGACATGGCGACGACCGGCCGGGTGCAGTCGACCAGACTGGATTCAAGGGCCACCCGCTGTGCGCGTTTTGCGGCTCGCGCTTCTACGATGCCGACAAGCTGTACGAGCACTGCCGCGAAAAGCACGAGCGGTGCTTCTTGTGCGACCGGCAAGACCCGCGACAGCCACATTACTACCGTGACTACAACTCGTTAGAAGAGCACTTCAGGAAGGACCACTTCATCTGTCTCGACCGTGAGTGTCTGGAGAAAAAGTTCGTTGTGTTTGCTTCCGAGATGGATCTCAAGGCGCACCAGCTCGCGGAGCACGGTACAACGCTTAGCAAGGACGTGAGGAGAGACGCTCGGCAAGTCGACATTTCTGGCTTCGATTTTCGCCAGCCATACCAGGAGCCAACTCGCGGAGGGCGGGCTGGTCGGGGCAGAGGCAGAGACAACAGAGATGGCGGCGGCGGCGAGCCGACAGGACGGGACGGTCGCAGGGGCAGAGACCCGAACGCAGAGCCCATCCCGGCCAGCTCAGCGCAACCACTCCGTCGGGACGAGCTGGCTTTCCAGAGGCAAATGGCTATCCACTCATCGCAATCCGTCTCGACTCGGACCTTCGGCGGGCAGCTCTCGTCGTCGAACCCGACACCAGCAGCAGCGAGTGGACGCGGCAATGCAGCAGCCTCGACTAATGTACCCACGGCTGCCCTCGACGGGCTCACAATATCCGAAGCCAACATGACACCCGAAGACCGCGCCCGGCAAGTACGCCACGGCGCCGTGTTGGAGCGCGCAGCGAACTTGCTGCAGAACGATCAGAACAAGCTGAACACATTCCGGAACCATATCTCGTCCTACCGGCAGGGCAAGCAGACCGGTACCGCGCTGATCGATGCCTTCTTCTCCCTGTTTACTGACACATCGGCCTCGGCGCTGGGCACGCTTGTGCGCGAGGTCGCCGACCTTTTCGAGGACAAGGGCAAGGCCGACGGTCTGCGAAAGGCCTGGAGCGACTGGCGCGCCATCAACGAGGACTACCCTTCCCTCCCCGGCCTGGGCGGCATGCACGGCGCCACGACGTCGAGCAGCGGCTGGGCGTCTGCGGCGTCCTCGACATCTGCGCAGCAGACCCCGTCGGCGGGGACGGGCAACAACCAGCGGCACACGACCCGCGTGCTCAAGCTCAAGAGCTCGACGCAGCAGTCCCGCCGGTCCAGCGTCGGCCAGGCAGGCGGCGTGCTGATCCCGACGACGGCAGCCTCCCGACCACCCCCACCCGCGACAGCGACCTCGGCGTTCCCCGCCCTGCCGGCCAGCGGCGCGAAGCGGAGCAACGCCCCGAGCGTCTCCGCGGCCTCGCGCGCGACCGCCAACGCACTCTGGGGCGTCAGCAACAACAGCGCCAGCTATGGCGGCTATGGCGGCGCCCCGTCCTCCTCTTCCTCCTCCTCTCAGCAGCAGCAAGCCCGCCCGCCACCGGTCCGTACCACGAACCGCGGCGGCGCCGGGCCGGACGCCTTCCCCGCGCTCCCCGCGGCCCCGAAGCCGACGACCACGATCTTCGGCTACGGCCGCGGAGCCGTGCGACGGGATTTCGGCGGCAGCGGCTCGCAACAAGGGTCCGGGTTCTCGTGGGGCGGCGGCTCCGGAGATGCGAGTGGCAGTGGCAGTGCCCCCGCGGGCGAGGATGGCGGCGAGGAGGACGGCGGTGCCGGGAAGGGGAAGAAGGGCAACAAGGGCAGGAAGAAGGTGCTCGTTCAGTGGGGTTAAGGAGGTCCCGGGAGATAAAAGGGACGGTATTTCATATAGGTTATCTCGACCTGTGTGGTCGGCCGTGATGGCGGAGGACCTTGATGGGCCTACGGCACTGGCCTGGGTACGCGCTACACAATGTGTGCGGACCCCTCTTGCGGGACTGCCAATCATGCCGTCCCTTTAGAGAGGGGACATTCTAGTGCGGGGGAAAAAAATAAGAGCATATGACGCCAGCTTGTGTAGTTCAGCTTCTTGTGAACATAGCCATCGAACATATGGGAATTATCCCACGGCCGCACGCGCGCGGGTGCCCGTGCACTATTTGGGGGAAGGTACGCCTTGTGGGCCGGACGCCCGGGGACTTGTACGGAACATCGACAAAGGACAGACAAATCCACACAGATTGCCGTGACCTCAGGTTTCTACTATCTAGCATGGGGCACCGCACGACCTCAGCAGCTTCTGGCATGTTTCGAATAGTTACTGTCTACGGAGATGCCCCCTGCTTGGAGGCGCTCATGTATTCACTGAGGCTGAGCCTTTTCTTTCTGGGCTCCTTTTCCGATAAGTGATGAGTGCGCTTTGAGCGGGAATATATAAGAACTTGGCGGCCAGCACAGGCGTGATTGACGCATGGATTCCGATGTGATGAGCTATCGGCGGTCAATCTGTGCAACGTACTCTTCAAGGGGCTTGAGTGGTTCAGCTCAGCATGATCACCTCCATTTTCGCGAGGTTTGTCCGACCAGTGAGGAAGCAGGCCTTGCCATGATACGTCCAATGTAGAGATGATTGCAGCAGCTGATGCTCCTCCAGTGCGAGCCGGGGGAGGTCGAAGACATATTCAAGTATCACGGTCCTAGTGTATCGGTTGCTTCGCATGTGACATATAGTGCGCTTGCCATTCAAGCTTGCCATTCAATACATTGATCCCGTCGTCAACGGAGGTAGTTTGCTTGCCTGAGCTAACTGAGTTTACGGGCAGCGGTATGAAGCCATCCCCGTATCAGCGCCTGCCTTGACGGTTCCCGTCTCGGCGTCGGTGCATGGGGAGGGTCTGATTAACCAGATGAGCATTTATCCATATTGGGGAGGGTTACATGGACGTCACAGTGTCCTTTACGCGGTTGGCCAATCGCGTCGAGGCGTACGAGTTTGACAGCTCGGCCACCCTACGAGGACAGAGTTTCGTATTCTAGGCACCTGAATTGAAGCATGTGAGTGTCGTGGCAGCCTGGTGCTCTTCTCGGCATCGCACTGTACTCCAAGAATGGAGATTAAACAAAGGTTCTTGCCGCCACACCTACAGTCTCCACGGAACACCGATTATTGTCAGTGATTTGCAAGAACCGTGTATGCAAGGCATGTGCAGTGCTGTCGGGTACTGAAAGTGCCCGGCTTCTGAAGATTCGACGCAGCACGAGAGTTTGGATTCATCACGATTGACCCCGACACTCCGTCGACAAGCGAGGTGTGGAAGGATTGGCGCAACCCGTCGAGGATAAGCTCGCCGCGGCTGAATCAGGATTCATACAGCCTCAGACGAGAGAAGCGGCGGCTCCTCATGTCCTGGCTGCATGTCGGTCACTGTTGCTCGAACTAGGTTTTTAGACGTGACCTGCACTGAGCTGGACAGACAGAGCTGAGGCTCGAGATGCCCAGCAAGGCAGCTGCGCGTGCTGGCTGGCGAGGAGGTGGTGTTTGAGGCGAATTGCCACGCGGGACGCTTCTGCAAGGGGCGGCTTGCCCGCGGACTCCAAGATTGTGTGGGGATCGGGGGTCGACCTGGAACAGTCCCGAACTCAACTTCAAGTCGAAGAATACGGGAAGATAGATTGGTCGCCGGCCGGCAATACAGACCTGAGCAAGGGAGGGAGATTTGCATCATGAGATTGCTCACGCAGGACGGGGTGTTTTGTCAGCGAGTGGTCCAGCACAGCCCTCTTCGGCGCGTTTCTTCCCTTGCCTTGGGCGCAGAGACACACGCGTCCGCGCGGACTGGCTGACGAAGGAAGGGATGCAAGACGAGGCCCGCGCCGTGGCCGGTCGGCCGCTAGCCTTCGGGGAGTGCTGCTAGGCCTGGGCATGGATGTGGGATGGCATCATCGGCCGTGCGCTGCAGGACGGCCCATTGGCTGGCCGGCGCCTCAGGGCTGGCTGCTTCCTTGTCGATGGATGGCTGCTGTCGTCTGAAACAAGCCCACAACAATTTTGACAATTTCGCGTTGTTGGACCCTGCGAGTCGTCCCATGTCGCCCGGATGTTTCGTCGTGGACCAGCCCACTGAGCCAGCACTCGGGGGGAGGTTGAGCATCGGGAGTCAGTCGGCGTAGGGTAGCGAGGATGCAAGATGCTCCTCGAGAACGGCCCTCCTCGTCGAGGAATGTTGCAACTGGAAGAGAGGGTGGGCTGTGAGTCGGGCTGTGAGTCGAGCCCGCTTCTCCCGTGCCGAAAGGTGGTTCGCAGCTGGGATGTGACAAGCGGGCGGCGGGCCGGCGGGACCTGCTGGGGAGGTGCGAAGGATGTGGGATCTGCTACGTTGGCCGTGTCCATTGCTAGCCCAGCAGTACTGGGAGCTCTTGCAACGCTGGAACTGCCGACAAGCAAGGCCAGTCTAAGTGCAGTGACACAGTCTGTATAGTAGCAGTTAGCCCCAGAGCAGGCGCCACACGGTTCCACCCCCTTCTGCCACACAAACACACACCTGGGCACACACACACACACCCGCCCGTGGACACCCAGACAGGACGGAGTGCAGACAGCCAGCAGTCAGCCAGCCCACCCGCACAGGTCAGCCAAGGTTGGGGCCACCCGTGGACCACCACCACCATTCAGTCTGTTGACCCGTCCGACTCTCGTTGGATCTCTCCTACACATCACCCTCAGAACATCGATAGCAGCATCACTCCCATCTGTAACGCCAGACCTCTGGCCCTCTGGATCTCTCGGACCTCGGACCTCGGACCTCTGAACTTCTGGACCTCTGGACTTTGAATCTCGCTAGTCACCACTCCACCAGTGACTCAATCGAGGCCCTCGACCAACATCCATGATCGGGCGTCACCAACAGCCCATGTCATTGATGTGAGCCTCCACTCACACGCAGCAGCGTCACTGCTCGAATATCACCATGCTGCGGCGGCCTCCTGCTGAGGCAGTCGCCCGACGCCGCAACAATGGCAAGGCTCTCCTCGCTTGGGCTGCTGTCCTGCTTCTCCCGTGGGCGGCTGACGCCCTACAGCAGCCAGCTGTCCGCGACGTCGCAGTTGATCACGACGCATACCGCCACGACCCCGACAACATCGCCGACTCTGCAGGCCACCGCCGGCGACGGGCCTCTTTCGTCGATGTCGACCTCCCGGCCGAGCACCTCGCCGCCACTTCCGCCCAGTCAGTGCTTGACAACGGCACCCCCACCATCGGCTACAAGAGCACCATAGCCACCGTCCAGCATCGCTACGACGAACGAAGCTCAAACCAATTCAACCACATCAATATTCCCGACGATGCGAGCGCCCTCGCAACCACTTCGGCTCCGGCTCCGCCCGTTCGAGCACCATTCCCCACCAGGCACCTGTCCAGTCTCCTTCCCGGAGGCGGGCTGTCCTCGCTGCACCACTCTGCGCGGAAACTGAGGGACTGGGAAGTAGAAGACTTTGTTCTTCTGGCGACCGTCGATGGACACCTCCACGCTATCGACCGCGAGTCTGGCGACGAACGCTGGAACCTCCAGGTCGAGCAGCCGGTCGTTGAGACCATCCACCACAATACCTCCGTCTTTGGGGACGGCGGCACCGGAGACGGCACCTTACACCCGCTTCATGGCAATATCTGGGCCATTGAGCCGACGCGCAACGGGCCGCTCTATGTCTGGACCCAGTCGGGACTCAACTCCGGCCTTATGAGCACGGGTCTGACAATGAAGCAGCTTGTGGATGATCACGTCCCATATGCTGTGCCCGACCCGCCTGTGGTCTACAACGGCCACAAGAAGACGACCCTCATTACACTCGACGCATTTAGTGGGCGAGTCCTCAAGTGGTTCGGCCCGGGAAGCCCACCAGTGGTCGACGAGAGTGCCACGTGCTACCGTCCAAACGGACGCTTTCCAGAGGGCGACGAAGAGTGTGTCAGCAGCGGCACCATTACCTTGAGCCGGACCGAGTACACCGTCACGATCGATCGCCTCGATAGATCGGAGCAGATTGCCACGTTGAAGTATTCCGAATGGGGTCCCAACAATGCCGACAGCGACCTGCACGAGCAGTATCGTACTACTCCCCGCGAACGCTACATCACAAGTCGGACAGACGGCAAACTATTTGTTATGGGCCCTACCGGCACATGGGCTCTCTCGCTCCAGGCAAGTGTGCCGGTAGCCAATGTATTCGAAATCGGGCGCCCCCATGGTGCCCCATCCGGCAGTAATCCCGACCTGGTCCTCTTTCCACAGCCTATCCCGTTGAGCAAAGACGACTCAACCACCTTTGCTCGCAGTAGCAAGGTCTTCCTGAACCAGACCGAGAGCGGTAGCTGGTATGCCATGTCTGGCATCGCCTATCCCTTGATCATGGAAGCGCCCACAGCACCTCTGAGCCACTCCTCAATTCGCGACATCAATCTTGATCCGAGCAGACCCAAGCGAGAACAAATCGCAGAAGCCCTTGTGGGAACGCATGCACTTGGGCAGAAGACCCCCCATTGGCCAACGGCTGTGCCCGGTCTCCCTGCCCCTCCCGAACGGGAAGAGCAGCAGCAAGTCGTTGAGCGCGAGGAGGTCGGCCAAGTGTCCAGCAAGCTGGCCGAGAATATCTCACATTTCCCAGACATTGTGACGGAGAACATTCTGTCCCTGCCGGACTACATGACCCGGAAGGCTACCGATTTCTTCACAAACCCAGTCGTCATACTTGTTGGAATCTACTTTCTCATCACCAAGCGCCGGGATATCGCCCGCTACTTGAAGGGCATCAAGAAGTCTGAGAAAGCTTACGATGCCACCATTACCCTTGAGCCTGCGGACGAAGCAGCTCGACAGGCCACAAAGGTTGGACTCGAGGAGGATGTAGCTTCAGCCACGGATGAGCTCAAGCGACCGGAATCTCTGCCCCAAGAGGCCGCTCCCGTGTCAGACAAGGAAGCACCTTCAGCGCCGACATCGGAGCTCCAGGCTTCTGCCGAGGAGCATGTCAAGCACGACGACAGTCCGGGTGAACAAGACACGCCCCCTGGCTCCGAGTCTCCCGAGAAGAAGAAGAAAGCGCACCGCGGCCGGCGAGGCGGTGTCAAGCACCGCAAGGGAGTCAAGAAGCAAGACTCGACTGAGTCGAAGGACGGCAACGGATCGGACGAGCTGAATGATGCAGTGCCCGGTATCCAGAATGTCGGCATGCCCACTAAGATGGAGCCCAACATCACGACAATCAACAATGACCCCGAGGACGTGAGCGGCCCGATTCTCCGCATTGGTGATATTGAGGTCAACCAGGACGAACAGCTTGGCATGGGCAGCAACGGCACGGTGGTCTTCTCTGGCAAATTCCACGGCCGCGAAGTCGCCGTCAAGCGCATGCTGACGCAGTTCTGGGAGATCGCCACCCAGGAGACTCGTCTCCTGCTCGAAAGCGACAAACATCCTAATGGTAGGTGTCATCCGATCCCTCTGCTCTTCTTCCCAAATCTAACATTACCCTAGTCATCCAATATTTTGCCATGTCGAAGAGCGACAGCTTCCTGTACATTGCGCTTGAGCTGTGCCAGGCCTCACTCTCGGATGTCGTAGACAGGCCTCATCTTTTCCCGAAGCTCGCTCAGGCTGGAGAGATGGACATGCCTCGTGTCCTGCTGCAGATTGCGCATGGGTTGAGCTTTCTCCACGACCTTCGCATTGTTCATCGCGACTTGAAGCCTCAAAACATTCTTGTCACGATGGGTCGTGACGGCAAGCCGAGACTGCTCGTGTCCGATTTCGGACTATGCAAGAAGCTCGAGGGTGGCCAGTCGTCCTTTGGTGCGACCACTGCTCACGCAGCTGGCACCTCAGGATGGCGGGCTCCCGAACTGCTTCTTGACGACGACGCCCGTGATGGCTCGCACTCAATGAGCAGTATCCACAGCGATTCTAGTCAGCTTGTTGGCTCGGACGCCATGAGTAGTCGGCGAGCTACTCGTGCCATCGACATCTTCAGTCTGGGCCTGGTCTTCTTCTACGTCCTTACCAAGGGTTCTCACCCTTTCGACTGCGGCGATCGTTACATGCGCGAGGTCAACATCAGGAAGGGCCAGTACAATCTCAGCCCTCTGGACGTCCTGGGCGATGTCGCTTATGAGGCCAAGGCACTCATCGACATCATGCTCAAGACCGACCCGAGGGCACGTCCAACAGCACGCGAGGTTATGTGCCACCCATTCTTCTGGTCCTCCAAGGAGCGCTTGGCATTCCTCTGCGACGTGTCTGACCACTTTGAGCTCGAGCCTCGCGACCCGCCCTCGCCCGCGCTTGCCCTTCTTGAGCAATACGCCCCCAAGGTGTGCCGTGGCGACTTCCTCAAGATCCTACCCCGGGAGTTTGTCGACAGCCTGGGCAAGCAGCGCAAGTACACGGGTACCCGCATGCTGGACCTGCTGCGCGCCCTGCGCAACAAGCGGTTCCACTACGGGGACATGAACGAAAGCCTCAAGAAGATGGTCGGTGGCCTGCCCGAGGGGTACCTGAACTTCTGGACGACGCGGTTCCCGAACTTGCTGATTGTGTGCTGTGAGGTGATCTATAGGTTGGATCTGGAGGGCACCGATACTTTCTGCGAGTATTTCAAGCCTAGGACGCCTTGATTTGGATGCGATCTAAGGACAGGCTGCAAGATGCCGAACTTGCAATGTCGGGGATTTTCTGTTCGGACAATAGTAGTTGGTATCATCAAAGTATGTGATAGGGTTGGCCTTTGCGTAGCAATACAGCGTGTTTGGCTTCCACCATATGCATCGGTTCCCAGGTGCGTTGTCTAGACATGTGGGATTTACTCTCGGATGATTGGCTCCCACGATGTTTGCCCATTCTGTAGAGAAGTACTTTGTGGTTGAGGTCTTCAAAGCACCTAGGCGCGTCTGCGTGGGCGTACGCGGGATGAACCGTGGGCAGCCGACCCCGGATTCCACGATTCCACCAGGCTGGGAGGGGCCACCAGGAACGTCCAAGGTAGCGCCAGGGTTTTGAATGGGCTGCATGTCTGTCCCCACCTCCCGTATGGGGATCCGTTCAGGAACAGGAACCCACCCAGATACTTGACTTCCATTGTTGGACAAACAAAGAAGCAGTGCAGAGGTGCTCGGATCTGAAGTTTCCGAGCCACCTACCCTTGAAACGAGAGGCAGGTAGTTGCGTTGGCTTGCTTGTTTGTTGCCTTATCTTCTGTCTTCTACTGCGATCATGCTAAAGTGCCAATGACGCTTGGGACGTTCGTTGTCGATGACGACGCCCGGCCAGAATCAAGCAAGTCGGAGTCGGAGTCGTCGCAGTTGTCCTCATTGCCTGCCTCAGTTGCCAATGAAGAATTGATGACATCCTTCCTTGCGGTCCGGATCCTTGCCGAGTCCTGGCTGGCTTATGCCGGCGGATGGAGCCTCGGCGGCTGCCGGCAGCCATGCTGCATCCGCACGGAGAGTATATGATTCTGGAAGGAAGGATCGGGGTTGTACGACGTGGGTTTGACGACCGAGAAAGTCATATGCAGAGAGATCAGGAGAGCATGTGAGGTGATGCAGGATCAGACGACCTCGGGAGTCGAGATGTCCCTGACGGACACGAGATGACTGACTTCTTGCTGGTGCATCGCGTCCTGTTGCCCAGGTAGGCCCTTCCAGACCTGACCCTGATGGAAGGCAACGGGCTGGAGTCACCCGGGACATGGCATCTCCAACGATTGAAAAGCAATAACACCATGCTGCCCGGTAGCTGCCCCTGGCCACGCGCATCCCCATCTCAGCGAGTGAGCGAGCAGAGCACCGACAGGAAGGTTTGCAAGCCGTTCCTGCCACGACAGGACCGACCCGGCACCACGACAAAGGGAGGAGCCAGGAGCCAGCGTCAATGGCATCGCGCATCCTCGGGCTTGGTGTTTTGTCCGCCTCCTCCTCCTTTCTCCTCTTTTTCGCAACTCGCGTCGTCGCCGCGACCACCCTGGCGCATCTTGTCTGTCGGCGCTGCTGTCGCATCGCAGCCCCAGCGACCAGCATCGGACGTCCAACGGACATCGACCATCACACATGCGACAACCTCGACTCTGCGCAGGAACTACACTCCTTTCACTACAGTCTCTCAGCCAATTCAATTGAGTTGCCTTGGGCGCCATTCCGAGACGCGCGTCCACTCATTGCGCGACAAGCTCCATCCACCGACAGACGACTCTCTGCGCCACCACGACTTACACGACGACGCTTCTTTGCCCTGCGCTGCCTTCATAGCCCACGCAATATCCAGCGACGGCACACACGCAATCAGCCCAGATTGCAAGCATTGAAGTTCTCTCGGGTATTCACCAGTGCTCATTCTCACACCTCCTCAATCTCGTCGCTGTAGTGATGCGACATTGCCCGACTGGTGCCTCACAATCTTTGTTCCTTGCGCTAGGCACTCTTTCACCCAAGCCTCACTCCCCAGGCCACGCTGCCACTTACTCAGAGCACTCTCACTCTCGTTCCGTCGTATCTCCGCGCCTGACAGTCGCCTTGTGCAAGGACCTTGCGGCGCAACCATCCATCCACACGACCAATACCGACGCCCAGTCTTTTTGGTAGCACCCTTTGCCCGAGCGTAATACCGGCCGTAGATCGGCCTACGGAATCGCTCATTCCCTCGCATATGCTATGGCCTCTACCAGCATATGAGTTTTCAGCAAGTGTCCGACTGGGCTCCAATCGACACTCGGTCCCTACTTGCGTCCTCCACCATGGCGGGCACTCCAAACTTCGGGGCGCCTTCGCTCAACATGGCCATATCCGTCCGGGTCGAGGTCTATGACAGCCGAGAGGCAGCCTCCAAGAAGAAGGGCGCACCAATGGCAAAGTTCCGCATGCGCACGCCCGCCTCGACTACGTTTGGAGATCTGGGGATCTCCGTCGCGCAACGCTACATGAAGGAGTCCGCTGGCGCGATCAAGACTCGTCCCACAATAACGTCCATCGTGGACAAGGAAGATTGTGCGTTCGACGTGGACGACACCATCGACATCGTGGTGCCCAATGAGGCGATACGGTTCGTCTTGGATCGCACGGCCCAACAGCAGCAAGCACAGCTTCTGCCACCACCGGCAATCTCCAGGCAAGACCCGGCACCTGCGTCGTCATCTCGTGTCGCGCCGCCAAGGTTAAATAGACACCAAGAACGAGAGCCCCGACCAGTAACGGCGTCAGACGGGTACGGACACACCACACAGACCAACCAGGCTCAAGCTGCGCCAACTTCATATAAAAGGCCGGCTCTACTGAGCAAAAGACAGGCCAGCGCTGCCTCAGTGCAGGCGACACCTTGGACCTCGATCCCAGTTGCTCAACCACAGACAAGCTCAACAGTCCCCACCCCGACTTCGAGGTCGGCAAGCCCGAAAGGGCCGACCCGAGATTCAGCCATGGCGAGTAACAGAGAACAGACACACCAGGTCAGCTCTGTCGGCCCACATCTGGCATCACCCAAGAAGCGAGACCCATACGACATCGATTCGGACAGTGAGGCCAACGATCCTCCGTCCCGCGAGAATGGGGTACACAGGCGGCGACCGAGCCTCCCATCTTCTGCTCAGACGCGCCGCAAGACCCAAGGACCACGTCAATCCGATGGTCCATTGGCGCAGGGCCCTCTAGTTAGATCTCGGCTGCCTGCGCCTACAGCCAATGTCTCTGCTGATACACAACGTTCGACGCCTGCGCAGGCTATTTCCATCGCCGGAAGCTCGGGCAGCGACTCACTGGTCGGCGTGACTCCGGACCGGCGCCCAGATCCTTCGCAGAAGACACAAAGCCGAGAGAAGGCCCTGGCTCAGATTCGCAATGGCGCCAATGTGGTTGCCGTGTCAGCAGCGGACTCTAAGGAAGTCCTCGGCATGAGCAGTTCGCCCGAAAACCGCTCACACGGAGAAAACACCACCACAGGACACCCCAACATTAATGGCTCTATGGGTCGTGTCGACCACGTGTCCGTGAATGACGACTCTTCCAAGGATGGTGACTTGCCGACTCAAAACATGCCAAGTTCTCGTGCTCCCTCACTGCGGTGTTTAGGGAAACGGTCGTACCACACAGTGAACGAGCACATCGAGATCTTGGGTCAGTCAGAGCCGATATCCAAAAGTACGGCTCCAACTCCGATCCTGCTTAAGAACTCTAGAGGAGTGTTTCCAGTGTATCGTCGAGGAGAGGCGCCCTCGGACACTGGGTCTGTTGCGAACTTGCATAACGTCAGAGAGGAGAAAACAGCACATTGGCGCCAAGTTCAGAGTTCTCCAGGAGCAAGACGTCAGTCACAGACAGAAGATCAGAGTTCTGTTGGTGCTGTCAGACCTCCGGCTTCTGTCCCGGCGCCTGTTTCCTTGCCGCCCATAGACTTCGATACCGAGTTCCCTGGATTTGATGAACTCTCTGATTTCGAGATCCGTCCGACGGCCAGGTCGTTCATGTCCGAGCCAAACCACCGGACTCGCACGCCGTCTCGCTCCAGTATGAAGGCACCGCGGACTGTAGTGCAAACCCATGACTTCCAGTCGTCCATCCATCCCAGGTCATCGCCGCTCGAAAGCAAGCAGAGGCGCTTGTCTCAGTCTAAGAGGCGAGCCCAATCAAAGAGTGGCCAAACTCAACTATCGCACGAGCCTACCCTCAAGCGAGGCAGCAACAATAGAGCAAGTCGAGAGCCCTCCGTTGTTCTGCTTAGGAGCAGCCCGCTTGCGAAACCACCTCAGAAGCCACCGCCTACCACCAAGACCCCGAGCTCGGCGGAAAGGGGCCTAAGTGGTGACACTATCCGACGTTGGGTGGCCCTGAGACAAGCTAAGACTTCTAAGCCTTCCCCCGTGGAAGAGGTACAGGTGGTCACCAAATCAATGTCGGCCGAAGCTGCCGTCCGTCGGGTGAAGTCTATGACAGAACTCAAGTTCAAGGCAAAACGTAAGTGCCTTTGCATTATTGCAGACCGGATCCGGTTACTAATTTGTAGCAGCAGCTAAGCAAAGCGAAATACCATCATCTTTCTTTGCCGAGAGTAGTGGCGACGACTCGAGTGAAGCAGACTCTGTGATTGAAGCCGATGGACACGACGAGTTGGAGGAGGCAGCGCTTCCGGAGCCAAGACAATCCATGTCTCCGTTGAAGCAGCAGTCCAGCCGAGCAAGCTCACGCAGATCTTCTCTCTCGAGTCGTAGGTCCACATTCAAACGAGGGCACATCCCGTCCTCGCCTTTCCATCCCGTGGACAGCCTCGCCACCGAGGCTGAGAAGGGTCAAGAAGCCGAACCATTGCAGCGATTCGGTCGTGGCTATGCAAAAAGAGTGCGGCAGGTGTTTTCAGATGCGTCCGAGTCCTCTGATGTCGAAATGGGCTCTAAACAGAGCAATTTGCCCACCGCAGACCGAGTCGCTGTGCCAGTAGAGCCCAACATGGCATACAGTGGGAAGCACAGCCCCCCGGTCAACCAAGAGCTGACTTCGGAGTCTCTCTCACACCTGCAACCAGAAGGCGTCTTGATCACCAAGGCACCACCCAGCACACATCCAGCCAGGAGGCCATGGTGGCACCCCTGGGGCTGGATCAATCGGTATGAGACAGTGTTCCTGCCAGGTGGCATCATCGGGAACGGCCCCTTTGAGGGCTACGAGCTTTTCAATGAAAGGCCTGGGGTCTACATCGTCGACTGCGAGCCACCAACTGATGACCTGCTTGCTGCCGAGGACATCACCTGCAAGAAGGATCAGTTCCGCCTACTGTGCAGACGTGAGCATCGCCATCAACGCCGGTTGCAGGGTAACTACCTGGAACATGAAGAAGATGGCTATGACAGCCCTGCCGAGCTGGCTCTTGAGTTTGGGATGGATGACGACCTTCATGTTGGTCTCGACTTGGCCGGGTCTCTTGAGATTTCGGACAGTGTGGGCAGTGGCTCCGAACTGGACTCCGAAGATAGTGCATCATCTGATAACCTTGAGAATGGGGAGGAGACCTCTATCCCACACCAAGACGGCCAGATCGGAGCAGATCAGAAAGCCTCGAGCATTGCATCAGACCGGCCACCCTCGCACCACGCCGGAGGTGCCATGGGCGTCGATGATCAGCCTGAAGCGCTCGTTATGGATGTTACGCATGACCAGCAGGTTCTTGAGAGATCACTGAAGCGAACTCTCGTCGATGAAACTCTTGCGGAGAAGGCTACTCGAATGGAGCGAACTCGACATTTTGCTCTGACGGGCGAAGCATCTTCGCAATCCCAGGAACCTGTATCTACGCCGGTGCACAGTCCTGTTCAGCTTAAGCAACTGACCAGGGCGTCGACAGCGACTTCAGGTAACTCGACCAGTACCTCCGTCCAGATTACACGGCAGCTCGTTTCTTGTTGTGTCAAATCTCCACCCTCGAACCAAGAGCTGGCAATTCTTCTGAGCTCCAGTCCTTCGAAGCGCGATCGTGGTCATCCGGAAGCTGGGATTGCCACCGACTCACACGAGAACATTTCAGAGTCGGAATCAAGTGCTTCGTCCAGGCGTGCTGCTACGATGGGGGGCTGCACGATTCCTGAGCCGCTGGTCGAGGTGCCTCAAACGCCTGCGAAGGAAAGAAGTGCGAGCAAAAGCGAAGACACGTCCGATCAGGCGCAGATTACCGAGCCTGCCGTGGTGCCGGGAAGCCCCCGAGCTTCAAATGGGCATGGGTCTTCGATCATTGTGGAGGAATCAGACTCGGTGCGTGAAACAGGAAGCAAGAAAGTGGAGAATACACAACTGACTGACCCAATCTGTGTCGTAGGCTAAGTCGAAATTCGTCGTTGAGATCCCTGCTCTATCCCAGGACCAGCGGGCTGGATATTCAGCACCAAAGACAGACCCATCCACCTCTCCACAGCGACTTCGCAGCTTCGGGGAGATCAACGCCACAGAGAACGACGTAAGTGTTCGGAAGCGCGCCAGCACACCCGTGATTACAGATGACGATGTTGGCTGGGTCCTGCGAGAATCGCCCAGATGGCTAAAATCTATTCTACAGAATCATTCACCTCTGCTTTCTTTACCAAGACTAACCGGCGAGAGTGACTCGGAGGACGAGGCTGTCTCGCCTACAGTCGTGGCTCGCGCTAGGCGCCGAGTTACCTTTGGAGGTGAGATCGACGGACCGGACAAGAAGGCCGCGGTCATTCCGGGGACACTTCCGAGGTCGCCTGCCATCACAAGACGCAGCGACGTCATGCCCATCTCCACAAGCCCGCTGAAGCGCAAATCACCTGCAAAGGACAAGCCCGTAGCTTCCAAGAGAGTTTCCGTGGTCTCATTTGCGCTTTCCGATTCTGACCCTGAGGACGAGGACTCGATTGTGTCTTTAGAGGGCATGCCCAATATTGTGGCGACCAAGGCTGTCGAACATTTCAAGGATTGCAAGCAAAAAGCCAAAGGCCAGACGCCCACACGGAGTGTAAGGTCGGAGTCTGCGATATTGCCTGCAAAGTCCCCCTCAGTGAGCGTTGCGACGACGTTCTCGAGCGGGCGCTTGTCCCCTTCGCAGCCACTGCCTTCTACCTATGCCCGGCCACGAGTGGTCACGCCAATTCCACCGCCAGTCATACCGACAAGCAGTACTTCATCACTTCATCTCAACAGGCCGAACATCATCGAGATTAAGAGCTCGGAGTCGTCTGATTCTAACAAAGACAGCGATGTCGTGATGATCTCGGAGTCGATTCTCCCACCGCGGGCGACGCAGAGTTCACATGCGGTAGGTTTTCGAGCCGCTTTCATCGCCAACTGGACGGACACTAACGTGATTCGCGTCACCACAGGCCTCGACCGCTTCATTGGATACAATGCAGCCGGTGACATCAGTCACGCCGCTGAGGCTGCCGAAAGGCGAAGTCGTGAATGTGCCGGACATCGAAATCAGCGTCTCGCCTCTTTGCTCATCCCCTCTGGTCCACAAGCATGTGGAACCCCAACCCGATCCAGGCCAGAAGACGAAGAAGAACAAGAAGAGCGGGAAAAAGAGACGCAAATCGAGCGGAAACACTGCACCGCAAGAAGGTCCGCCGCAAGAATCTATGCCGCAACAACCTGTGGACAGCCCGCTCGTGCGTGCCCCTGCTAGAGCCAGTATGCAGCTCCTGGTGTCCATGGCGCGTTACCGAGGCCAACAGGACTACGGACTCGGCTTGAAATCTGCCAACAAGAGGCACGGGAGAAACACGGAGGAGCGCCGGAGGAGGAGGAGGTCTTCGCAACGGATAGACCTCGAAAATCGCGGGTGCCCATCACTCAATGCGTCGACATCAGCTTGTGGTCAGAAGCGCAAGCATGATGAAGGCGAGACGCAGCAGCCAGAGCACGAAGCTCCTGGAGCTACTAATTACAGCACCCTGTTGTCCGGGACGATGCTTCGCGATGCGGCAGTTTTGGCGAGCAAGTCGCCGAAGAACAAGAAGCGCAAGCTGACACATCCAGAAGATGAGGAGGATGGCGGGATCGGCAGCCACAGGCTTGTCGAAAAGGGCATGCCGCCACAGTCGTCGTCCACGAATGGCCCGAGCAGTAGCCACCCGTCGCTCATCTCGCCGCCGACAACCTCCCGACCCTCTAGTGCCGGCTCGCGGGGCGTGTAGATTGATTGCATGTAAGCTCACACAACCTGGGGACGGGCATCCCTTGTTTTATTGCTGTTCTTGTTTCGCATGCTGTTCTTCCAGAGGACGTTCTCGTCCCCAAGGACGACGATAAGGAGTCTGGCGAGTCCTTGGCGAAGTTTGTTTTGTTTCTGTTAAATGTCATGGAGTGAGTTTTGGGGGGAGTTTTGTCTTCCACCACCGTGTTCGTGCTTCGTACTGCTTCATGGACAAACTCCCGTTTCTGCTCGCTGTGTGTGCGTACACTCTTTAGACTCTCTTTTGTATTCTTAGATACCATTTGCCTTGGTCAAAGAGTCAATTATTTCCCCACTGGATCTAGTCATTGTCGTCATCGCCCTGATGGTGTATGTAGGCACAAAAGAAATGGCCATGGTCTTAGCAGCCAAATTATTTCGCTGTTGGGCCCGTCTCATGCAAAGCTTGTTCTGTGATGAAATGTGGGTTGCTGTCTCCTTGTGCTGTACTCTAGATACGGCAGTGTTGCTGAGCAGACGAGGAAGCAAGCACGTGCAGACGATCGAACTCACTCACACGAGGTACACAAAGGTTGATCTGGAAAGTGAGGATTTTATTGCACTTCGTTCGTCTAGGCTCGCTGAAAGGAGCTCTACTAAAAGTCTTGGTCTCGTGTCTAATTGCGATCTGCTTTTTCAATCTCCCTTTCGCAATAAAAAATGATTCAAATTCAAACTCTCGTCAAACCTTGCGTCCGCGGAAGGCGGTCATGGCAGACTCTTGAATATTGCCATGAGCCCGTCCCGCTTGCCAGCTTAGTTGCGACACGCACAAGACGGCTGCCAGCTCTTGGAATGCCGTCTGTTGCCTCGTACCAGCGCGGCGTCTCTTTCTGCTTCCCCAACGCTCGTCTTCCATCCGGGTAATCTACTGAGAAGGCACAGCAAGCTGGAGAGGCTTGGTGCCGACACCGTTGGAGTTGCGGAAGAAGAGGACACCCTTGCCCTCGCCCTGGGCGTCGACGCTGGGCTCGACCCACTGGCACATGCGAGCGTTCTTCCACAGGGAGTGGAGGAAACCCAGCGCGCCGCCCTCGACGTCGGCGCGGTAGTGCTTGCCCATGACCTTCTTGATGCCCTCGGTGGCCTCATCGGCGTTGTAGAAGGGGATGGTCGAGACATAGTGGTGGAGCACATGGGTCTCAACGATCCCGTGCAGAAGGTTGCGGCCGACAAAGCCAAACTCGCGATCGATGGTGGCGGCGGCGCCACGGACGTAGTTCCAGGCCTCAGGGGTGTAGTGGGGAAGAGTCGGGTCGGTGTGCTGGAGGAAAGTGATGGCAACGAGCCAGTGGTTGACCCAGAGGTAGGGGATGAAGTACCAGACAAGCATGTTCTTCCAGCCGTAGGCATTGCCGAGGACGTAGAGGACGGAGGCGGTGATGGTAATGCCAATGTCGCTGAGGACAATGAGCTTGGCGTCCTTGGCCTCGTACAGAGGGCTGCTGGGGTTGAAGTGGTTGACGCCGCGGAAGGCACCGTTCTTCTTGCCCTTGCCACGGCCCTCGCGCTGGCGCTCGTGGAAGTTGTGGCCAGTGATGTTGGTCATGAGGTAGTTGGGCCAGCCGATGAGCTGCTGGCCAACGAGGTGGATCAGAGTGGCGATGGGGGTCTCCTCGCAGAGCTCGTTAAGCTCGTGGACCATTTTGCCAATGCGGCCGGCGCGCTCAGCACGAGTCTTGGGGACGAAAACCATGTCGCGCTCCATGTGGCCGGTGGCCTTGTGGTGCTTGCCGTGGGAGATCTTCCAGGAGAAGTAGGGGACGAGGAGGGCCGAGTGGCAGATCCAGCCGACGGTGTCGTTGAGGATCTTTGAGGTGCTGAAGGACTGGTGGCCGCACTCGTGGGCCATGACCCAGAGGCCGGTGCCGAAGAGGCCCTGGAGGACGGTGTAGATGGCCCAGCCACCGACGCGGGCCGGGTACGAGGGGACGTTCTCGGGCGTCAGGTAGTTGTGGAAGAGGTAGAAGGTGGTGCCGAGAAGGGTGATGTCACGGAAGACATAGTAGAGACCCTTGACGGCGGAGCGCTCGAAGCAGTGCTTGGGGATGGCATCGTGCAGCTCCTTGATGGTATAGTCGGGGACCTCGAACTGGTTGCCGTGGAGGTCAAGGAGGACGCCCATGGACTTCTTGTCGGCGCCCATCTCGGACATGGATGAGAGCGAGGTGGACGAGGCCGAGGCCTGGGGGGAGTCGAAGGGCGAGGCGACGGCAGTGGCCGGGGCAGAGGCGTCGGTGTCGACAGTGGCAGTGCGGCGCATGGCGGGCTTCTGGCGGGACGAAACGCCCGAGGCAGTGGCGGGTGCCATAATTGCTGGATGTGACGGGGCAGCGAAGACCTCGTAGGTGGGTGGCAGAGAGGCGGACGAGGAGAGGAGGAGAGGACAGGAGGGAGAGCCAAGTGCACCGGGCAGTCGAGGCGAGGGTGCGTTATAAGGGCCAGACGGGCGAGTGAGTGTGTAGGTTACTTGGCAGGCGAGTTTGGTGCTCCTCGTCTTTTTTTTTCTCTTGGGTCGACTGAGGTCGAGCGGGAGAAGGTACCTGGGGACTGGATGGAGGGTACCTGAGGCAGGCAGGGCGGGGCCTGGCCGGGCCGGGGTGGGCGCCAGGCGCGACGGGCTGCGATTGGCGGGGTCGAGGCTGGCTGCGCTGGAAGCAGTAACCGCAGGCCAGGGGCAACAGGACCCTCTCCCTCGCCCAATGTCCCTCTGTGGCTGCCCCTGAGGTACCGCCTGTCGAGAGGGTCAGTCCACTGTTCCTCCCCACCACCCAGGTGTTGGGCCTCTGAATCCCCCTCCCGGCTTCCCCCGCCGCCTTGGATATTGGACATCCACCGGGCCCAGACACGAACCTCCTGTTTTCCCGCCACCTCACTCCTCACCTCACCCAAGCATGGGCCGACTGGCTGTCACATGTCGCAGACACTCCGCTTCGTCCCCGAAAGTCCTCGCCGAGAGTCCTCCCCGAAACCATCACCATCGCACGCAGACAAATTGGCTACCAGGCCGGGGCAAGCATCACCGCCTGCACTGATGACCATACCCGGCTCCTCTGATAGGTACACGAAGCAGCAGGTACTCCGTAAGTTGTGCAGCTCGTGGTGGGCCAGCTCCAAGGCCGTCCGTGGCTCTGTTTCCTCACCGCTCGAGAGTTTGAAGCGCCTGGCCGTGTCCCGCACGCCACCCGACAGCACGGCCATCTGCCGTGATCGTCTCGCCTGCAGCAGACCTGCAAGACCCGCCCGCTCGACAGTGCCGACAAGACAATCCATTGCCTTTGTCCAGACACCCAGGCGAGCGAGCTCGGCGACGGCCGGGCAAAACAAAGCTAGGCCGTCGTCGAGACCAGATCGCCCGCCGTGATACCCATTTCCGGACGGCAGTCTTCACGTTTCAGCCCGTTGATGCTCCCTCGCTGCCGTCTGTCTTGGGGCCAAGCTTGTCCGATGGCGCTTGCTGCTTGGGTTCTCGGCAAGGCCAGCTCGACCTCGAACTCCGCACCCCCTGCTCGACTCGTGAACTGCCTGATTCGCTCGTCCGACTTGTGCCTCCGGAGTCACCAAACGCCCAGCTGGTGCCCACCATCCTGCCCTCGGAATGGTGCTCAGCCTGACAAGCCAGAAGCGGCTCGGCTTTTAATGTCAATCATGTCTCTTGAGACGCCTTTACCCGCCGGCGTTGTCTCGAGGTCGACACGCGGCCACCAGGGAAGAACGGCCAGCATTCCAGAACAATAGACCCCAGCTCGAAACACTTCTTTGCGGGTCCTCGTCGTTCGCCATGGAGCCGATGTGGCAACCAGATCCCCGGTTTCAGAGGCCCACTGGCGGACAGAAGGAAATCCACACGGCTCAAGCCCGCTGCAAAATCGAGGTCCGATGTGGGCTCTGGGCGCGTGTCCAGCTCTGAAGGCTCTGCTTTGCTGGCGTTGCACTGCACTGCATGGGCCGAGACGAATGCGTCTGACCATTTCAGCTTGGGCCGATGTGGCTGGCTGAGATAGTGAGACACGGGCACGGGAACAGCAATGTTGCAGATACAAAGCCGGCCTCTCTGCTCCCTTTGCTGTTGGCTGCTTAATCTGGTGGTCTGACGATCACAAATGGCAATCTGCGCGCTACCGAGAGACTTAAGCTCAAGCTTCCAACCAGGCAGCGCACCACTTTTGAGCCGGTTCTGTCACATGGGAAAAGGCTGGCACGGTCGAAAATCGATGATTCGCATCACATGTGACGGGACGGGCAGCAAAGGGCCGACGGCAGCTCCAGCCAGTCGTTTGAGGGCATGGGATCGTGATGGGTGTGCCGAGGGTGTGCCACAGACTTGAGCTTTGGTGCGTGTTTGACCGTCGTTGGTTTTCTGTTGGGGATCAATTGTTGGGGGCAGACCGGGGGAGCAGCCCCGGCGGGCTTGGCACTCGCAACCCCGATCGGGACAATGGAAGCCCAGCGCGTGGCTCGAGGGCTGGGGACCAGGACCCTGCCGAGCCCTGCTTCCTCCCCCACATTTCGATCCCGAGTGGGCCTACGCCACGGCGAAGTCAATTCTGAGAATTCCGAGAGCTGTGGTTTGCCACCTCGAGGAGCTGACATAAGCTGACCAGAGCATCCACCCACTCCAGGCTCCCCCCCACTCCAGCGCCATGCGCGGACTGCGTGTAAGTCGGCATTCCCGTGCGTTGCTGCAGACAAGATCATGGTATTAAGACTCCATGCTGAGAACATACTTGCTGACCGGGACGCGTGTAGTATTAGGTTGTTTATCTCTGCGCTCGTCAGCTCTCTCTCTCTCTCTCTCTCTCTCTCTCTCTCTCTCTCTCTCTCTCTCTCTTTTTTCCCATTTCTTTTCTCCTATTTGACAGGTCAATCTCAATATTCGTGTCTTCCCGTTCAGTGAAGACGGGCCTTGAGAAAGTCTTCTCCATTCTTCTTACACAACAAAGCCGTGACCTGCCCCAGGATTGATAGGCGACTTATGTACGAGAGCAAGACCTCAAGGCGGGGACAACCGGAAAGCAAAGGGAAGGATAACGTGCTTTTCTGCCCTAGACTAGTTTGAAGATACAAAACTCGGATAAAACGCTTTCCGCGAAGAAAACAAGGTATATAATGACAGTTTCACTTTTGCTCGGACTCAAGTTATTTTCACTAATAACAAGTGAACACATGTTGTGACAGACAGAATCAAGCAGCAATGCCTAAAGACCCCTTCTAGCTCCACCACCGCCCATCTCACCTCTTCCGCGGCTGGGAGGAACCGAACGACCTGGCGGGCTTGCGCCTCGCCACCTTGGTCTTGAGCGCCGTCAGCTCTTCCTGCAGCTCCTCGATGCGCGACGAGATGCGCTCGTTCTGCTGCTCATCCGACAGCATCTGCAGGACGGGCGTGTCGAGGCGGCGGGTGCCGCTGCTCCTGCCGGCTGGCGGCGCCGTCTCACCGCGTTTGGCCGCTCTCGGGCGCGAGGGCAGGGTATGGTGCGGCGGGATATCGGGAAGGGTGGTGTATTGGTTGTTCTGCGTTTGGGGGTTCGCGTTTGTGGTGCTGGGGGAGTTGTTGTCTCGCTCGGCCCAGCTACGGATCGGTGGTGGCTGTTGTGGTTGTTGGCGTCGAGGCTGGTGTCTTGCACGAGACCTAGTAGGATTGCGTGGGCTCCGAGGTTGCCAGTTACCTGGGCTCGACCTCGTCTGACGATTGGCAGCGAGAGACATACCACCTGCGCCTCCTCCTGCAGTGGGCGATCCCGAAAGCGAGCGAAATGGGTCGGAGGAGCTGCTCGCTCTGCTGTACGCGCGGGGCGTCGCGCCTATCCGGGGCGATGGCCCCCTTAGGGGAACTCGTGGGACGCTCGGCTGCTGCTGTGTAGCAGGACCTTGGGTCGGAGGTCTCGCAGGACTGTAGCTCCTGGTCGGGGAGTGATCTCGACCTGATTCACGCTGGACGCTTCTCGGGCTCCGTCTGGGCCTACGGGGCGAAGCACGAGTCTGCTCGCAGATCAGTCAGCGGGTGTGCATAAAGTTGCTTTACGGACGAGTCTTTCGCTTACTGTCTCGTCAATCTCAGCACCTGGCAGGTCCATTGGATTCATAAAGGGGGCCTTTGGCGGCGAGTCCGGCTCCACGATCTCTTGTTGTGATGGTCGTTTCTTCGAGGCCGCCTCACCGTCAGAGTCGAGGAAAGTGTAGTGTTCTCCCCCTGCGAAACACGGTCGAGGCGGCTCAAGCCTTGGTTCTTTCGCGAGACCGCTCATCTCTGCGCCCACTATAGCACATACTGGACGCTTGCTTCTGGTCTTTGAGAACTCCAGATTCTCTTGAACCAGCACACTCATGTCCATTGAGCGTGATGCAGGTTCAGCTCGTCTTCGGACTGGCAGGGCTGCGTCTGGCAGTGATATGGAGGGTGTCTTGAAGGGATCATCTTCGTGGTCGGATCTTTCACCAGAGGGAACGGTCCTCGGGTTCACTGGGGTCTTGTACTGAGCCAACGACTGGTCCTCGGTCAACGATCCGGGTGATACCCCTGACCTGTCACCAACATGATCACAGCCAAGCTCAACGCTGACAGCAAGAGACTCCGGTGCCGTCGAGCCATGTTGGTACCCCAGTGCATGACCATGACCACCAGCTGGGCATGGTGTACGCAACTGTGTGCTTTTTGACTTGCGGCGTCTGACCTTTCTCGTTCGTCGAGAGCTTGCTTGCTTTGAGGTAGAAGTCCGGGTCGTCGAGGGGATACACTCAGGCCCTACGATCAACGATAGCTGGGAAACCTGATCACTGAGGCAAGAACCTGGAGATTTTACGCTATGGCGAGAGTGTGCGAAATTATGAGCATGGGCCGGTGTGACGGGGGACTGCGTGACGAAGAGGCCGGTCTCGCTTCGCGTTCGATGCCGGCGCGATGCCGTCGTGCTCGCTTGGCTGTCGGACGCAGTGTCTTCTGGCTGCCCGTCAGAACTATGTTTATCCGAAGAAGCCTGCCGGATACACTGGGGGAGGATGATCGCCTTCTTCAACGAGAGGAGCTCCTCCCAATTATGCAGTTTCGTCAAGGTCTCTCGTGCCTCCGAGGCCGCTCGTGGATTGGAGGCTACTTGCGCTTTCGAAGCCTCGTTGCTTTCAGTCTCCACTGACGTGAGTGGCGTTTGTGCTGGACTGGTTGGCGCTGTGCTGCGGTCAGGCGTGGCGATCTCTTCTGACAAAGACTGGTCTCCATCAGACTCGTCCGAGGAATCGCTCACGGAAGCCCTCGCGGGCCCCCTCTTGTAACAATTCTTTGTTGCCTTGTCGTTCAACTTCAGAAACGTCTCCGAGAACATTGCCGCATTCACTGCGTCAGTGTCGTTTTCGTCGACACGATTCAACGCCAAACTCTTCCTGAGTCTTTTCTCGCTGGCTTTTGTGACCAAAGACAGGAGTCTTGCTCTACACATCTTGATATCTCTCACCAAGAGCAACTTTCTGCAGCGGCTGACGGGTCGCGCGAGGCGCCGCTCTGGCTTCCTCAGCTCGGTCAGCTTGCGCAGGATCTCTTTCACCTTGGTTGCCGAACGAAAACTTCTTCCTTCAGTCTTGGCAAAGTCCGCCATGATCAAGCTGTAGTAAGTCACGTCCGACTCCAGGCTACATGCTGCCTCCATGAGCACCTGGCGGTGCCGGAGGGCACTTTCGAGTAAAATGTAGCGAGCTGGAGTATTCAGGTTGCGTAGCCCGATCTCATCTTGAGAGTCCGCTGGTGGGCTCGCCGTATTTCGTGGACTCTGATTGCTGAGGGAGCCCTGATGCGAGTACGCACATTGAGCGTTAGCCTCTTGTGTCTCGACACTGTGATGATGGGATGTTTTCCGGGTTTCCAACTGACATGGTCTGTGTTTTGCTGTACATTGTACAGGGTGTGCCCAGATTGAACTCTGGTGGGAACTGGGACGTGCTGCTGACCCGACGATGGAGGCGAATGAAGCTGCGCAGCACCTCGCGAGGCTTCACTGCGACGTCTGGAAGTCATTATCGCAATGGAGATGACAACTGAGATGTTCTTCCATGGAGGCCCCGGAGCCGTATTATTGAAGGAGAGAACGTTAAGGTCAGAGAAAACTCGGGACACAGGGATGTTGCTCCGTCAACAAGTTCAAATCAGAGGATGTGCGAATCTTGTCGACTCTCGGGACGCCAGACGCGTAGAGTGGCACGGGGCGCGCAATTTCGCGTTCTTGAACTCAAATGCAGGTCCGGCACACAAAAACCCTCCCGGATGATCAAAATGGCAATGGCTGACGAGCCGCGGATCGTACACGGACCGCCCACCCATTACCGTGAACGATACAGTATGAAGATATGCCGGGGCGTAAGACAAGAACTTGCTTCTTACCAGGTCAGTTCACGAGGAGCTGCAGAACCACCGTCAAGGTTCGGCAAGTGCGGACTTGCATATATTTTTGCAGAGCATCTTCGCCGGACGCCGGGTGAGGGGAAGAGCCTTGTCCATTGACAACAGAAAACGGTTGCGGTCGTCTGTGTGAAGATGCATTTCTCTATCGTCAACCAGCGTCCCCAGGGGCGGTTGGTGCACAAACCAAGAAACCAAGAGTCTGAGCCAGCCCTTGGCGTCGAGGATGTGCCTGACCTCGGAGGACCCTTGCACAGAGCAAGTGACCCGTCGTCCCGGGGCACAAAGGGCCTGGACGTAGCAGGGCTATTGCTTTTTCGAGGCTGGCGAGCAGGACAACCGTCATGGTGTAAAGTCAAAAGTCCGACAAGGTGTAAGGCGTGGGCGGGTGCTTGGTGTACGTGCGAGCTTCAGGTGCCCAAGAGCATCTTCGTGTGACGGGGTCGGTAAAGTGATCTGGGATCATACGCTTACGCAGAAAGGACCGGTACTTACCTTTGGTAGCAGAGTCGCAGCAGCTTACCGTTAGGTCGCATATTTCGAGATGTGGAGGATGTACGAGGCAGGCTGCGAGCAAACAATGGCTGGCTCGTGCAGGAGCGAGGTCCACGTGCAGCTTCCATCCCTTCCATTACTGCTCTTGCCTCGCCTTCGCGGGCGGACGACATTTCACTAGCAGAATGCCGGAGGTCATCATGGACAGGTGGCAAGACAGCCAAGCACTCCGAGGTTACCAGAGTGACTGTTCATTGTCATCAGCCAGGAACTCGGTCATGTGGCGAGGATGCGGAGACAACTCCGAGGAACCCCCTGCCCGCTGAGGCGAGCTTGGGCCGGACCGGCCGGGTGACGGCTCAACCCTCTTCCTTTTTCTCCCCTGACGCGCCTGGCGAAGGGTAAGGAACTTTGTCACAAATTGAATTGTCTATCACGCGATACTGATGCTCCCTGGTCGAACACTGTTCACAGTCGACACCAGACCACCCAGATGCTTCTGGGATTTTGCAGCCTGTTGAAGCACTCGGTGACATGAAGCCGTCCGCCCTAGTGAAAACCCTTTCGTATGTCATCGCCGGACAGGCCAAGCCCGTCCGTCTCAGGACACTTTGGGGTCGTTGGAGGAGGATTGCTCACCTTGACTACGCTAGCGTATTAGGGGTCGTGTGCCCAGGTGATCCTATCGTGAGCTCTTATCAGCAGCCCCACTCTGCCTGGCCAGTCCGCGCGCTGCCCACCTTGTCCGCGACGCTAGCGAGCTTGGGCGGTCCTTCCGTCATTCTACCTCACCTGGGCAGCCTGGGGCCATGAGCTGATCGCGTAAAGTCGGTCATCCACGCCATACCAACACCAACTCAACTCATCCACGTCTCCAGCCTGCAACAAGAGTCCAACAACAATTCCAAATCCTCCCCGTGCGCCGTATCAAACGCTCCCGCCGCCGCGAACCTCTGCAGCTTGTCCTGCCACCCCCGACCCTTCCCCACATCCTGGTCGACCTCAAGACTGTCTCACGTGGGGGTCCCCTGGCCCAGCGATCGCAACCTCACTTTGCCCACCATCTGCTCTCGCATCCTCGTTGATGCCGACAAACATCCAGCATGGAGCCTGCCCTCAGCGGCATCGACCGGCCCTCAAGCTCTGAAGAGCCTGCCGCTATCCCCCGGGAGCCACAAGATGGTGCCACCACAGACGACGTGGGCGCGCTTGGTCCCACCACAGACCCTGCAACCGAGCTTGTTGTGCACATGACCTCGATCGACCTCGAGCGGTCTGATGGGGTCGCCTCCTCGACACCGCCAGGCGCCTCACGAAACCAGATAGAAGTGGACGACCTAGCGCCTACTCGCTCTGAGGCTCGAGATGACGAGCTCGAGCATGGTGGGGAACAACCAGGACACCAGATAGAAGATAGTGACGCACATGGCGACGTGGGTGGCACGACTCTATCAGACGACCGTCCCAGTCCTCCCGAAGCTCCAGCCGACCATACCGAAGAAGAGCCGCACACCGAGCCCGACGAGCAAAGCCCAGGAGTCGACTCTGCTGCGGCCCATTCAGCTACAGATAGCGAGGACGCCGCTTCCTCATCAGACGACGAGTCGCTCAGCACGCCACAGGAAAGGCGAATGACGCTACTCGAAGCTCTTAACGACACGAGGGACTCGGCCGACCATTACTCAAGCACCGTCCCTGTCAGTCGGACAGACGATCGTGGTAATGGACGTGCCGTGCCCGAAGACACCTCCCCGCCGCTACCAGCCTCACCACCACCCCCACCACCGCACCCACGCCCCTCGGCTGGCCGCTCGACTTCGGAGTTTATCCTTCCACGATGGCAGCCGGATGCCGAGGTGACCTTGTGTCCCATCTGCTCCACGCAGTTTGGCATATTCGTCCGCAAGCACCACTGCCGGTACGCGATCCTCTTTTCTGGCACACCCCCTTCGCTTACTGACAAGAGCAACGGACAGGAAATGCGGAAGGGTTGTCTGCAACTCCTGCTCGCCACATCGGATAGTCATCCCCCACCAGTACATCGTCAGGCCACCGGGAGAATACCCATTCCCGCCCTTCCCGCAGGCCGGTGATGAAGGTGGGATCGCGGACTTTAGCGGCGTCTCGGGTGGCGAGCGTGTTCGTCTTTGCAACCCCTGTGTGCCCGATCCAAACACGACGCCACCTCGGTCACAGGCTCTGGCAGGCAACATGTCCCCACGGACACCACACCAGCGATCTCACAGCAGTTCGGATACATCAGCAGGGGTCGAGAGCAGCGGCAGCAACTTCCAGCCGTTTCCGATCTCTCCCAGGGCAGATGCTCATGCCAGGAGCAGGAGTATTACAGTTGTGAGTGATAGTTGACTCTCCAGAAACTTTTGTGGTTCTCTGGCACTAATAATGCCTTGCTACAGAACTCCGGTGCTGGTCCTTCCAATGTCCCCGGGCCGAGCGGCTACTACTCGCGCTCTGCGCGCCGAGCCGGGGAAAGACCTGGCTACTACTCGGCTTCATATTCTGCCTCCTCGGTACAGCCAGGTCACGGCTCGCGACGGCACCATGATGGAGCAGGTCTGCAGTCCGCAATCAACAGGCCGTTACCTCCAGCACCTCAGATCCCGGAAGAAGACGAGTGTCCGGTCTGTCATCTGGAGCTGCCGTCACGAGATCTGCCCGATGCCGAAGCTCGGCGCGAGGCACACATCAACGACTGTATCTCGTATCACAGTGCCTACAACCCACGCCGTGCCACTTTGATGGCAGGAACCGGCGCCCACGGCACTCCGCCGCCGCGCACAGAGAGGCGCACCGGCATGTTCCCTTACGTGGCGACCGAAAAGGATTGCGTCGATGATGCCGAGTGCACTATCTGTTTCGAGGAGTACGAGGCGGGTGACCAGATGTGCCGCCTCGAGTGCCTCTGCCGCTTCCACCGTATCTGCATTGCTGCCTGGTTCGAGACGCATCCTGGACGGTGCCCGGTCCATCAGCACGACAGCTACGGGTACTAGACTCGCTTGCCCCCGCGGACTATGACCTATCTGTTCCTTATGCTCAAACTTTGACTGCAGGCTAGTTTTCACAGATCATTATATTTCCTCCCACTCATTACATCCTCGCTCTGGAGTTTAGCAAGCATTGATTCTGGTGGACACTTCACAACTCCACCTCATTCCACTCGTACGGCGTTCTGGCAGATTGGGATATTGGGACATGTCGTTTTCATGCATCAAAGTTTTCCCTTTTGTCTTGTCTCCTGATATATACCACTTGTCTATAGAGAGGAAATCCGTCCTCGCACCAATGAAGCTCCAAGAAAGAGCCATACTCATACACACCACTGTTTTCCAATTCGAATGTTACCTGATCAAAAAGCCAGAAAGTGCACATGCAAAGTGTCATAGAAAGAACATAGCGCAAACCACTCGAGACCGGTGATCGTCCGCCGTAGCCGCCGCTTTACCCCCCTTGGTCTCGCTTCCTTTGCTCGGTGTCGCCCATACCACAGCGCGGCAGTCTCAGGCAAATTGCCCGCACAGCTCCGCGCGAATGAGGCAGGCAGGAAGACGGATATATAGAACACAAACCCCACGCACACACAATGGCCGAGCACTGCCTGTGGTGGGAGAGGAGAGACAGAGGAACCGGAGATACCGTAATGGTCTCGTCTGGTCTATGATGGAGGAGGGAGCAGGGACGAGAACCAGCGGCTGCTTGCAGCACACGACACATGCATGTAAGGATTGAGTGCAGAGCATTTACTACAAAAAACAAAGAAGAGAGAGGAAAGTAGACTACAATAGTCACGAGGAAAGGGAGAATAAGGAAGAGAGCGAACAAGCAAGCAGATACGCAACTCGAGCACGTGGCCGGGCCCAGGCCATGCTAAACGCCTGTTGGGAATACTCCAAGCCAGTCAGTCTACATAAGAATTCCCCCTCGCGTGAGGCCATCGTGCTGTCGTCCTGGTGCTCTCTTGTCTTTGAAACTAGACGTCATGTGTGTCGACACCTTGCATCTACGGATGCGGCCCAAAAACTGGCCGGACGAGGCAAGGAGGTTGTCTTTTTGTCCACTAAATGGAAATACACGGGACAGCGACTCGCAGGAGGTGGACCGGTGCCGCTCATTGTTCATGTGCTCGACCACACGGTCAGAAGCTTACTGACGGCTGCTTTGCCTCTCTCTCTCTCTCTCTCTCTCTCTCTCTCCCTCCAAGAGGCGCTGTGGTTCACGTTGGCCGTCACCTCCAGTGCCGAGTCTGTCGAGTCTGTGTGTGCGTGTCAAGTTGTGGTCCGCAACCCAGCTCGCCGGCAAGCCCACACACCCACCACCACCACCACTACCACCCGCTGACCGTGATCGTCGGTCTGCATAGTTTTCTGGGAAAAGATGACCGCTCAACCACCAGTCACACCGTCAAACCCATCCCTCGCCCTCTGGCTGCGTGAGCTCGGACAGCGACGGGTTCGAGCACGCGCGTGTGTGTTAGCTGTGGCCCACCATCAAACAACTCGCGAGGGCGATGACGATGATAATTTCTGTCTGACGTCTCCGGCCCCCTTGCATGTTTTCTGGTCGCGGGCAGCCGGCTTCAGGCCGCGTAGGTGCTCTGTCTACTCTCAAGTTCTGCTCCACACCTTCTGGCTCCATTCCGTGGTCCCTTCGGTAGACTGTCTGACTTTTTTCCCCATGGCCCCATCCACAGGTCCACCACCAGGACTGCTGTGCAGATGTGGATTGCATTGTTCCCAAGCCGATGTAGGGCTGTAACTTTAGTGTTGTAGGGTTTGCACGAGTTGTAGTTTGGACCTTTTGAGTGGCGCAAGTTTCTCAAACACCATGCCAGTAATTCAACTGCTGAGCTATGTGAAGAGGAGTGATGAGTGAATAGTCATGGTTCCGTCGCGCTACGGTGCCGAGCCCTTGAGAGCAAGCTTGACCAGCTCGACAAGCCTGCCTCACCCATGTTTCTAGTAGACTCTGACGACGAGGCCATCTGTCCAGGAATCGTCCAAGCGCTCGGGGAGAACGGAAGCTGCGTGCATTTCCAGAAGATGAGGGGGAAAGCAGGGCAAGACACGGCTGGGGTCGTGGTTGGGTAGAGGTCCGGCTGATGCGCCGATCGTGTACCGTTCCCAGCGCGGTAGCAAGCCGTCGCGGTCATATCCTGAAGTTTTTTGGGGAGCGATCGGCAGCCCCTGCAGCAACCTGCGACCAAGAGACTTGTCGGTGAAAGCTGCCTGTGGACCACATGACCATTTCTGCTGCTGGGCACCCTGTTTCTTAGTGAAGATCTCTAGTTATGGAGTACTAGGTCGCACAACTGTCAGAGCATTCAGGGCATGGCGTGGTTGCGCCTCTAGCTCCCGTGGTATGATGCGGTGGTAAGTTGTAGCGGAACTACGATGCGCGGTCACCGCGCAAAGATCCGCGGCCTCTACCGTAGCACCAGCACGGCGTAATGGCGATCTTTCATGCCGATGACACCTCCTGGACAGCTGGTGGAGCACGGTCGTTTGCCAGTGGAAGCGGCGGTTCAAAGCCCGAAGCCTTCACCTCGAAACCCTGTCGCCCTCGTCGCATCATCTCCGTGCAGACGCCGCTGAGGACGATCTGGTTGGCTTTGGTCTGCGACTGATCAGCACCGAGAGATGGATGGCAGTCCGTCCAGAACCCGTACGTTGGAAACCCGAGGGAAAAGCTCGGGCTGGACGTGCAAAGTGCTGCGTCATGTCACGGAATCGCTTGCTTGCCGGCCGACTCTGGGGTTTGTGGGAACACGAATGTTCTTTGCTAAGCTTACTTCAGAGGGACCGAATGGACAGCCACTCTCTCGTGATCTCGACGGTTCTTTAATAGTGCATACTTGTGCCCGTGCCGCCCAAGGAAGATCAGATGGCTGCAGGGAAAGCAGCAGGCGACAAGGATCTGTAACGAAGCCACAGAGAGCGGCATGACGCAACCAGTGGCCAGTGACCAGTCGTGCGCGTGGGAGCCCGCCGAGGCTGCATGTGTGGCTGACAGGCGCCGCGCCACCCGGGGAGTTCTTTTGTGGGTCCTTGGACGACCTAGCGTCAGCCAACGGCGACACATTCTTGCCCTTGTGTCAAATGGTCCAAGGCATTTTTCTATCTTTACCAGCCTGCTGAGGCTGCCTCGCCTTGCCGAACCGCCTCGCCACATGGTGAGCCTTTGTTTTCGTGGCGCCGTGGGAGCCGAAGCGCGAAGAGTCACAGACAAAACACAGCCCCTGATGGCGTCATGGGCCGACTCGTGGCGAACATGCTCGCTCGGCCGACACGAGCAAGGCTTGTGGTTATGTAAAGCATGAGTCGGAGCTGAGCTCGGCCGGTGGGTTGTGGTTGCAGAGAAAGAGAGAAGTCTGCGAGGGTCTGCCTGCCCGTTGCAACGTCGTCTGAGAGAGCAAGGCACGGGCCACTGACGGGCACGAGGGGACACCGTCATCGGCTTCCTGCCAGGCCATGGCAATCATGACCGAGTTTGGGGATGAGGATGGGCTAGGACACCTGCCGAACACGGACATGGACCGGACTCGAGGGTAGCGCCGGCTGGCAACTTGACTTTGCAGGGTCCAGGGCACCGAGGCCACCTGCTCCCTCCGCCCTGTCGTATTAAACGGACAGCGCTGCCACAGTGTGCCGTCATGACGTCAAGACGTTGTGCCCTCTGGCCTGAAACGGACATTATGATCGTCGTGCAAGTGCCCTTTGGAGGATCCGGGGTTTGAATTGTCGCAGCCCGAGTTGCTGGTTCCAAAGGACCATTTCTTGTCGGTCGTCCGAGTTGTCATGGCTGCTGTCGAAGTGGCGCAAAGAGTGCATTGCCGGAGGGGGTTGCGGGAGCCTCAAACCTTGGAACTTGCATTGCGTAGCGTCGTGCCAGGCCGACGGGATGGCGAATCCGGGGACCATCTGCAGCCATGCTGCTTGGGTTGCAGTCGAACTAACGCAGGGACTGGTTGCACCGCTGCTTGCGCGTCCATCAGATGCTTGAGGGCACGCCTGGAAGAACGGTTCAACTGTACCGGTATCATGATAGTCCGGCCATCGGAGATGACATTGAGAGGTGGGCGGCGCTGCATCCGACGATAGGCAGTCACGACCCTCCGAGGTGGACAGGGCACCTGCAGGGAAGGCACGATCCTGCGCTCCGCTGTGACCACCCGTTTCTTGACTGAGTCCTGCCATCACGACGAACGACACAACAAGCACGCGTCACCTCGCCAGGTCCCACTCGCTGCTGGAAGCGCGTCCGCAGGACTGTGGACTCCTTGAATGCTCGCCTTCACCCACCCCCTTCACGGCGCCACCATCAAAGCAAGCTGAAACGTGCGGCACACAGACGACATCGCGTACGATTCAGGGTCCTGTGATATCGTCTACTCTGTGGCCAGCCCGGTGCCCAAGCTACAATGCCGGCATGCGTGTCATCGCCCTTTCGTCGAAGAGTGTCTGGCTCCTGCTCTGACGAGGCCACGGCTCCTGTTCCGCCGTGTCCCTGCGGCATAGACCCCAACGATCAGCTGGTTTGCAACCCATCTGGAACGCTGCGGGGCTTGATCGCCGGCCTGAAGCAAGAAAACAACAATTGAAGACTCGTCCGGATATGGCGATGCGCTGCACCGTGGCCTGTGGGAAATAAGAGATCGTCCCCTCGGCTCTTGTCGGTGTACAGTGCTCCCTGCTGCAGGCAACCTGGAGAACCCATGGCTGGATGGAGCGCGACCTGTGTCCCGGATGCTCCCGTCGACACGCTGGAATGCTGTCGAGCAAGACAAAAGAGAGGGCAAGCAAAGGATGAGAAACATGCAGCCATGGCCCATGTGGATCGCTGGGCAGCAATCCAGATTGGGCTAGATGACATAGGCACTCGACAGGCCGTGCAGCCAGTGAAGCAGAGTCTGCGGGGCGTGATCCATGATGGCGACGGCGTGGAAGCTCACACGGCAAGGCATCCGAACCAGGCGGGCGTTCTCCGCTTCGATCCACCTCGAGATGGCGCTGCCGTAATTGCGACATGTGGTATTGGACACCCGCTGAGGCCTGCGCTGCGGCTCAGACAGTCGACAGTCCGACCGCTCCCACGAGGTCATCATCAGTGAGGCCCAGGTGCTGCTGGGACGAGTCTGGAGTGTGCATGATGGAGAGGCCGGTTGGCCGGTTGGTGATGTGTGAATGATACGCAGGATGCCGATCGGTGGGCGCGGCGGCAGCAGGGAGCCGGCGTGGCCAACGCTCGCAGGCCTGCGTCGAGCAGGGACCATGTCAGGATGCAGGCGTGCTCGGGGTGCTGGGCCAGTCAGCGTGACTCGCTGCAGTCCCACGCAGGCCCACCCAGCAAGGGGCGCGCGGATCGGTCCTCTTCAAGCCTGTCATGATGTGAGAGGGCAGTAGGCGCCTGCTGACCGAGGGGCCCAGGAGCTACCTAGGCACTTCTCCCGCACCGCACCGCCGTTTTTCTACCCTCGAGTCCCTCGCCCACGTCCATCAGACACCACACCGCAACACGCCATCCTCTCGTTCCTCGTCGTCCTCGTCGTCGCCATCGCCGTCAAGACCGCCGATAACTCTGCCAACTGTCCAGCTTTGCGACCCTGCTGCCGCCTGCACTACCAGTCCCGCCGGCTCGCCACCGCTTCCGACTTGTATCCGCCTGTTCGCCACTCTGTGGGACTGACTGCCGTCCCGTGTCCCCTCGCCAAACGCCTCTGTTCTCGTGTCAGCACAGCATAAACCTCGTGCACACCCGGTTGCGAGCCAGTGGCGGAAGCTCCATTCGGCCTGATCAATCATCGTCGCTTTGCCGCCTCTTCTCTGGGCTCGCTGCACCCGGGTTTCGCGTTACCCCAGACCCCTGCCTGCGAGACACCCTCCTGCCAGCTTCTACGTCACCGAGCAGCCCCAGGTTCCGCCACTGCCACCCCGTTGCTCAGCCTCGACCTCGACTGCCGCACCCAGCCATCGTCTCCCCTATATCGTTGTGTGGCCACCCCTGCCCACTCCTTCACCACCTCCCTCGATCCATCACCACGACACACACCCGCCGCAACGCAGCCATGGAACACGATAACTCTGGCGCCTTGCCCGAAGACCCCCGTCTATCACCACAGTCGGGCTCCTCGTCAGCCTCGATAGAACACGACGACATGCACCACCCCGTCCCAGTGCGGCCGCGCCTGCCAAACCGCCATAGCAGCGGCACAATCATTGTCAACCGCGACTCGTCCCAGGTCGGTCCTATCGACAGGCAGTTCGAGCCCGACGATGTACGCGCGATGAGCCCCCGGCGGACAAGCGAAGACATCGAGAATATGGGCAAGGAGGCGCGCGAGGAGATGCAGAGGTGTGTTTTTGCCCAGAGAAGTCGCGAACAATAAAGACTGCACCGTGCTAACCATGGTTCTATTATGCAGACATGCCATGGCGTTACAGAACTCCCTCATCATGATCTTCAACCGCATCGAGGCCGTAAAGGAGGAGCACGACAAGCTCGACAACAACAACAAGTTCCTGCAGAAATACATCGGCGATCTTATGAGCACGAGTAAGATCACGGCAGGCGGCAGTCGCGGCCGCAAGTAGACGCCCACGAATCGGCATGGCGCATCTTTCAGCCTCTGACCTTGGTCAACATGGTATCCTCACATTGTGCATTCGGCATCTTTTTTAACTTGGGCGTCTCTCGACAGATGGCCTTCATCGGCAACCGGCGTATCGACCATGGCGGCGTGGCACTTGATTTCCTGGTGTCGGACAAAACACTATACCAATGCCTCGTTTTGACGACTTTTCTTCGACATTGCATGCATACACACTAAGAACGCCACAAGGACATTGTGAAGCGGCGGCTCTTGTATGACGGGTGGGTTTTTAGTGGTCTCAGGCATGACCATTTTGGCGTTTTCTAAGATTCATATTTCTGTTCTTCGACATTGGTTCTCCTTTGATCTCTCACCGGGAGAGTTCGGCATTTTCAGATACCTCCGCATGTTTATGAAGGGAGTAAGCTGTTTTGAGGAAGGGAAGGGGCTCCCTCGGGTTGTTACGTTGAGACAACATGTGGAGGGGAGCCCGCTGTAAACTTATCTGTATGTGGTGAACATTGACGATGATGATTAATTCTGGCCTACGCATCTTGGGTGAAAGCAGGAAGCCGCCTTCTGGTCCCACCATGCAACTGAACGATACTATGGTCGGTCACCTTGGGCACGATGATGCTGATGAGCCACGCGATGCTGGGAACACGCAGCACCTCGTGGCTCACCTCACCCTCGCGCCATGATTATACGAGCACGCTGCGGCAGCATCCGCCGGGGGTGACGTTCTCTAAAGTCTTGACTTTTGCGTCAGGGGCCAATATTGTTGCTCCCCCGAAAGAGTGTTAAGGTTGCATTCCACGAAAGACAGGAAGGAAAACCTCCTGGCGACCGCACGTCGGTGGTCCGTCGCCTGTGTCTTTTATTTTATTTTTTATAGGTCCCTTCTTGAAGCCCAATGGGTTGTTCCCCCATGACCGAACGAGGAATGCTTCTGTGCAACAGGTCAACGGGAGTAACTCCGCGCTCTGGCCCGCGCCAGGGGATTATGGATGTCCCGCTATCCAGAGTGGTGGTCAGGCGGTGCCGGCGGAGGAGAGAAAGATATCTCGAAGGCCCCCCCCCCCCTCTCCCCGATGCCGCTGTGGTTCCGGGATTGGTTCTCAGCTGAGTACCTCTTTCCGTGTATGGAGTGTCGCAATTGGAAATGGAAGAGCTACGCTTAGGGATGAAGGTGAGCGTATGTGTGTGTGTGTGCAGATGTGGCGAGATCGATCCCCGGAAGGCTGGGAATTTTTCTTTGCCGTTTGCGGTGACAAAAGTTAAACAATGGCAGTTCTTGATTATATTTTGACTTTTCCTCATCTGCGAAGCGCTATTTCCGTCAACATGGCAGGCACAAAGGCGTGCTTTTTGCCGTCCACTTGCCCCTGTCCAGGATTCCGCGAGCGCGGAAGGTTGTTGCCAACCTGAGAGATGCCCGCCCTCTTGGTGCGGCAGCACCTGTGCGGTGTCCTGTATCATTTCCCGTCTTGGTCAAGACCCTCAAGAGAGATGTAGAGCCCGGCTCGGGTGAGTTTAATGCGGTAAATCATATGTAATAATCTCCACCTCAGTCGCATAAAACCATGGCCGAGGGACGAATCAAAACGGGGAAGTGCGCCATGAGTGATTGAACGATCTGTGCAGTACGGAATGTTTGGTTCTGCCGGGTCAGCAGGCTTGAGCGATAGCTTTGGAGCTTTTAGCTTGTGTCTTACCCCTTCTCTGCTCTTTTTGGATTTTCATTCAGCCCTGCGAGATTTCAACCGGATTCTGACTGACGACCGGCATCGCAATGAGCATGTTTCAAATGCCATGAATTACTCGATGCGGAATGTTGCACACGGAAACTAAACCTACATGCCGACATGCCATGCCCTTGGGACTTGGAGCGTTTTGTCTCTCACCCACACCACGGCTGTAAGACAGCTGAGACAAGAGAAAGCCCACTGGCTCGTGCCGGATCAGCCTTATTTCGCAGCGTTTATCTAACGACCTTCCGTGTCCCGAGCGGGCAAAGGGAGTTCTGACAAGGACTATCGTGTTGGTAATGTGCACTCACTGCACTCACCAGAGCAGAACGGAACAGTTCATGTAACCAAACTCGGTGGAAAAGAAAACAAAGCGCCAACTGCATTCTAATCGCAGCGTGCACGACGAACACAAAGGCGTTCCTAGATGAGTACGCTGGTAAGGTCTATATCCCCAAGCAGCCGGAATACGTGACCATCGCGCACGGGAGCGCGTCCAGATCAGACCAGGTGACTAAATTGCACAACCATTGTCGTCGCCGCCATCCGCACACACACATCCGAGACATCTCTCGTCATCACCATCCAACCCACAGTCGCGACCGGAAACGTCCGGCGTCTGAGACATACACATACATACACGTGCGCGTCGCGAAGGCTGGAAAAAGACCCGAGGCAGCCTGTCAGCCAGCCAGCCAGCCAGCCAGCCAGCCAGCCACAGGCCAACGCTTTGGGTTGTGGGTTGGCAACCAGCACCGGCGTGGATTTACGGGGGCCGTGTGTTCGAGCGAGGCATTCACAGACAAAGCTGGCCCGATATGCTCCGCGACAATGGATATTTGGGTGGTAGTCTTTCTACTTTCTACTTTTACATAAAATATCTAACACGCGTGTCCAACACTTTGCTCATCAACATCGACGACCTGCTGACCTGAGCACATGTATATGTACTACAGGACGGTCGAGAATATCATTCCACGGAGGAAGATGCACGAGGACCAATTGGAAGAGGCATTTCAGAACAGTGACAAGTCGAAAACAATGCGAAAAGTCACCCGTTTCTTTCCTGAAGGTTTTGTACCAGGCCTTTGTCTTTCCTCTTCCGTGCAGTGCGGACCCTTGTGATTGGCTACGCTCGAGACCATAAGGCAGTGCGTGCTTGGGCTGCCCCTTGCACGGCAAGACAACAGTGGGGGTGCCGGCCACTGTAGTGTACTTCATGCATATAATTTTCAGCATCTTCGGTTTCTGTTTGTATCCAATCCTCGGAATACGAACGCCATACTGCCTCCAGGGCGGGGACTTTGTATTATGCTTGTTCTCCTTCCATAGCCTTCTGCCATCTGTTTTGCCTGTCTCTCTCTGAAGACCTGGCAAGAACCAGGTTCCCTCTGCTGGTGGTTTCTGTCCGTGCCCAAATCCCGCTCGCACATACTGCATAGTCATTGAGTGATAGAGCAGGAAGACTTCAGTGTACAGCGCCCAGGGCTGGACGTCTTCTTCTTCGTCTCTGTTTGTGTCAAGCTCGGCATATATGGGACATGGGAAAGAGCAGGCAGTCCGAGGAGTGTGGTACCAAAGACAAACGGATTGGCGGCACAGAGCCAAGACAGGCTTTCATACTCGTGCCGTGAAAGGCAGAAATGTGTCCCGGAAGCTTTGGTCGTTGGTGCTTTGCCGTCCGAGGCACCGTACACTTCTCGTCGAGTGCACTCGTACCAATGCAGTCAGATAATATCGACAGGCTGCTCGATAATACTGCAGAGGCTGAGTAAATTCAAACCCGATTCGCTAAGCCTATCGCCCTTGTTGCTCAAGGTGGGACATCCTGATTTTGGCCGCCCGCATTTGCAGCTGCAAACCACGCCGCAAGGCTGGCTGTTTCATGGGCACCTGGGGGCACCTCAGGCTCGACATTGCTGTAGTCGAATATGGCTGTTGGTGAAATCGAATAGTCGTCAGGTATCGACATGGGATGAAACGGATCGATGGCCATTGTGTCCGGTGCCGGGAACATGTCGCCACTCATGTCAGACATGATGTGTGAGAATTGCTCAAAGTCGAGATCATTGCTTCCAAATGGCCGGTCCATGACGAATGACTCTGTGGACGAAGCCAGCTCGTTGGCCAGCCCTGCAGGCATGGCCATCCTCGGCTGCGGAGGAGTTCTGGTGTCCGAGAGAAGGTCCATTACTCGTTGCCGGATGACCTCGAAAGCGTTGCGATATTTGCGCGCGGCGGGTACACGTTCGGAGATCACGAACAAGACGATGCTGCAGTCGTGGATGCCATTGCTTGTTGCTAGGTCGAAGACCTCGACAGGAGAAATCCACAGGCAGTAGACTAGGGTGATGCCTGTGAGCGTGTCAGCTTGCTTCGTCCGAAGAGGGGGAAATTGCAAGCACTGTTGCGTGTCACTGACCAGCCATGAAAACCGTCTGCAGAGCCATGAGGGAGTAGCCAATCGCCATAGTTTGGTGGATGCGCTTGTGGGATGTGGAGACCCCTGCGCAGGCGAGAGCACATTCTTTGAGGAGTTTTGGGTTGATGGGAGTCCTTGACAGTTGTGGATAAAGCAAGAGACGCTTGCTTTTGAAGTAGTGAATCATCTATTGCGTGAATTGTTAGCGTTGCACCCAGTAAGTAGATGTTGGGGCCTAGGTCTCCTACATATAACTCGTAGCCATCGTACGGAGTGGCGTCGAGGTGCGACTGGTCGCGTTTGGCACTCGCGTCCTGTGGTATCAGTTCCCTCCAATGGTCCAATCGATCAAGGAGAAGTTGAACCTCGCTTTCTGCGATCTCTGCATCGCAGTCAACTCTGTACACTGCTTGCTGTATATCTGACTCGATTTGCCGCAACCGTGCGAGCAGTATGAAGGACGATAGCGAGGTGCTGGTTGGGTGCATCCCCTCAGAGTCAGGCGCTGCTTCCATAGCATCAAAGTCGCTGCTAGTTGTGCTCTCGTCCACATCGAGCGGTAGAGGCACGTCGATGTCTCTGTCCGGTATCGCAAATGGGCGACCGAGCGGTATCGATATCTGTCGGTCGAACGAGTAGACTGCCCAGAAAAGTCTGCGATTCAGTTCGACGCGGAGGCTCGGCCTCTGCGTCTCTCCACTCTTGCGATGCAGCCCAAGTTCGACCACCGTCGTCGCCGCCAGGCGTATGTAAGCCCATGCACCTGGGCCGGCGGGGTCGCGGAGGCAATAGACGGCTAGGAGCACAAGAGCGGCAACGGACTGGTGATCGGGCTGTGGCCCGAGGATGCCATCAACGTGTTCGAGGGCGGCCGCTAGATGTCGTCGGGGGTAGAATGGCCCTGTCTCCCCGGTTGTCTCCAGAAACCTTCCTGCCACAGCGTAAGCTAGATGGAGCAGTGAGCTCTCGTGATCGTCGGCCAAGGACTGTCTGCGACTCCTCTCGTGGACGTCGCGAAGCCAGTGGGAATAAAGCACTGGAAATCGAGTGCCTATGTGCTTCCAGTAGCCTCGCAAAAGTCGATCAGCGACGTCATCAGGCACTTCAGAGAAGTCAATGGCGTCCGCGGGAGTGGCCTCGGCCTCGGCCTCAGTACGCTGAGATGGAGGGGGCGGAGAGGTCATTGAAACAGAATTCTGACGACTGCCGCGTCCACTTTGAGCGGTGCTGAACGTCGAGGCACGACGTGCCTGAGACTGCAAGAGTGTGCCAAGCAACCTTCCCATGGTGTTGTGTGACGTTGCCCCAGTGTAGGCCTGGCCATTGGCGTCGAGTGCGAGACTGTGGAAGATGCTTGTCACGCTCTCTCCATCCTGCCATTCGGTTTCAACATCATCGCCATCCGTGTTTGGAGTGTCGCCTGCGTGTTGACTGCCGGCCTGGTCGCTGGCTTTGGAGTATGATCCCCAGTGGTCCTTACTAGGCTCTGCCAAGCCATGGACAGACAGCAGCGTCTCGAGTTCGGCCACACGACGCTCGAGTGACTTGATATACTGGTTCTTGCCAAAGGGCATGGGCTTCTGTGGCACGACATACTCGCAGGGGAGGTCCAACGCCTCGCACTTTGCACACGGGTTTGTGCCATTGCACTGTTGCAAAAGATTGGTCAGTTTCGTAAGCGTATACATAAGTCTACAGCAGATGCTTGGCTTTCAACCTTCGGTGGTTGAGTCCGCAGGCTTATATAGTGCAGAGACCGAAGTTGCAACCTGAAGTCAGGCCCACAAACCTTTTGTTTTCTCGTCTTACACCTGCAAGGTCAAAGTCAGATATTAGCTGTCTGTCAAGGGAAGTGCAGAAGAAACACGGATGCGACTATGAACGGGACCAACCTCTGACATGCCAGGGCCACTCGCGAGCGCTTGCCCGGACGAGAATTGCGGTCCTGCGGCAGTGCGGAAGCCCAGTCGGGAACTCTGCGATCGTCCGTGCCACTCATGGCCCTGGACGCAACGCATGGGGCGCTTGGGGAAGAGGAAGAAAGCCGTGGACTGCTGGGCAAGCCAGAGGGTCCCGGCCGGTGTCTCTTACGACACACCGCGAAAGCTACATATGCTCAAGCATGCCAGCACTTGTCCAGACAGGAAGCGTGATAGTATGTTAGAATAGAAGAACCACTCGGCGACGTGCCGGACATGTCGATTGCCAGCCGAGAACGGGCGCGGCTGAGGCGAAGTACGCCCATAACATAGGACACGGCAAGAGTTGTTATCGGCCAGCGTTTCGTCATGGCTGGTTGAGGACTGATGCGACTCAGCAGTGTTGTGCCTGGCTGTGCCGTGGGAGGGCGTCGGAGCGAAAGCCGGGCGTGTGGACCCTGGAGGAGACCTTGCCGACCGCCATCGGGCGCTGGCCGTGGTTGCGTGTTTCTGGACATCCTGCTGTCCCCGGCCAGGAGGGTCCGGAGGCTTCTGTCAGGTGGTCATAAGAACTGTGCTCTGTCCTTGCCCAATGCATTTCGATTTTGCCGTCATTGACCAAACATGCTGGTGTGGTTCTGAGTTGTGGGCAGCGGTACGGTACTGGGTCGATGAGGTGTGGTGAAGCTGGCGGGAGTGGATGACGCCTTGTGCGGGTCGGCCTTGTCTCCGAGACGGCTGGTGGACGGGGGCATTGTCGCGGAAGTGTGTATGAGCCGCTTGATGCTTGTGCTGCAGGTCGCCCGATGGAGAGTAACTGGGTCTATGTCGTGGACAATGGAACAAGAGAGTGGCCAGTCTGGTGGCATGCGAGAGTGCCCTTTCTGATTGTGAGCATGATGTGGTTAGGGGACGCCAGCCTGAGAAGTGGCAGGTGCAACAGGCCTGGAAGTAGTCGCTCCTTCCCTGCCTCCCGGCCGCCTGCTGACCAGCAACATCCCAAGTCCAAAGTCGCACACTGGCATCCTCGTTTCTGACAATCTCCCTTGTCAGGTGCAGCACCAATCCAAATCCAAGAAGCACTCGTGATCCGTCAACACCCCACCACAGCTCGACGTTGTGGCTTCCACCCCGCATTGTGCCCACGAGGCGATTGTCGCTCGGTGCCGGCGGATCTCCATTCCCGACCGTCGGAACTGTTGTCGGCGTACGCTCCCCGGCTCCCGATGGGATCCTTCCGTGTGACTACCTGCCTATCACCGTCGGCGACAGCCGAGCTGCTGGCACGTCTGCAATCGCAGACCGGCAGACCGATGGTGGATGATGGCAAAATACATAACATCTAGCAGGTCAGCCAGCCACTTTCAGGAGCGAAACAGGCGCAAGATCACGCCTTGTTAGCTGCCGCAACTCCCGCGACTCCCGCCCATCATGGTCGAGCCAGTGGTGCGGAAGGCCTACACCGATTCTGCAGAGGGCCAGATCCACTACCGTTACACGGCGCCGGCCAGCGACAGCTCCAAGCTCCCGATTTTGTGCCTCCACATGTCGGCCTCGTCCTCAGCCATCTTCGAGCAGCTGATGCGCACATTCACAGCTCAGGGCCATGCGTGCTACGCCCCGGACATGCCTGGCTTCGGTGCCTCGTTCGACCCGAGTCAGGACCCGCCAGACATCCGGTGGTACGTCGATCTGTATCTCAATGTCTTCTTCAAGTCTGGCCATTTTCCAGAACTATCGAGGGGCTGCCACGTGCTCGGCCACCACTCTGGTGGTGTCATTGGTGTCGAGTTTGCCGTTTCCCACCCGGGCATCGTCAAGTCTCTCGCTGTCGTCGGGCCTGTGCTCATGGATGCGGCTCAGCGCGAGAAGGCCCGCGGGTTCCAGGCGTTCAACAAGCCAGTGGCCGATGGCTCGCACCTGACAAGGACGTGGGAGTATCTGCAGTCCCACGGTGGCATCACACCATCCGAGCTCGACCTCCTGCAGCAGGAGACACTGGACCACGTGCGCGCCTGGAAGGGGAGGCTGCAGATATACGGCTGCGTGTTCGGCGACCACGACGGGCCCAGCTTGTACAGCCAGGTCAAGTGTCCGCTAATCACAATGTGTGCACGGGACGACGTACTGTGGTCTGGGTACGGCAAGATGAAGGAGATTAGGCCGGACGTTGATGCTGTAGAGGTCACGGGCGCCAACTTTACCCCAAGTCGCGATGCCGCAGGGGTAGCGCAACACTACACACCGTTCCTCGAGAAGCTTTCGCTTTTCGGCGTATAAATCACAGATAGCCAATGTACATTATTCTTAGATGCCTTCTGTGGTCAAAATCCTAGCGAGTCGAAGTCTATCCCTCCCAAATATAGCCCTGCTCAACACTCCCTTCGCACTCCCTCCTCAACGCCATCCCATAGTCCCCTCCATTCGGCGTCCTCAATAGCGTGTGCACATGGAACTTGGCCGGCTCCTCGTTCGTCAAGAACACACCCGAGTGGTGATCAAACTCGACCAGCACGACGGGGCTCTGCACCCTGTAGTAAAACGCATCGTCGTCCCCCGTCCCGCCAATCCAGCAGAAGTACGTCTCCCCCAGCCACTCCCGCACGTCCCTCATCTTGGCCTCCCGCGAGCCCTTGGGGAGGTACAACAGGTACTCCTCGACGATGGCCTCCACGACGGCCACCTGCGCGGGGGACATCTCGCTGCCCACACATACCCCCTCGTACGGCACGACGCGGTTGTCGCGGTATGCGCCGCACAGGTGCCGCTGGTCGTCGTGGTTCCACCGGCCCTTTGGCATCGCCGGGTCCTTCATGTGCTCGTACACCACCGCCTTCCGCCTCAGCCCGCTGCTCAGGGACTGCACGAGCTGCAAGCCCAGCGCCTCCTCCCGCACCAGTATCCTCGTCCCCGCATACGGCCCGGCGTCAATGACGTTGGGCTCCGCGCCCGTGAACCAGGGGCTCACCACGATCTGGCTGCCGTACAGGAACACGCTCAGGCACAGGTGGTGCCCGTACAGCGCCCACCCCCACGGCGCAGCGACGCTCGGCCCCTCGCCGATGCCGCCCTTGCCCGCGAACAGCACGAAGTTGTAGCTCCACTCGTTCATGACCTTCTCCCCGCCGACCAGCTGCCCGAGGAACCCGTTGATGCGCATCGCGGCCACGGCCTTGTCGTAGCCCTCGGGGCTCAGCGTCGCCGACACCACGGCCATGACCGCGTCCCTGAGCGCCGGGGCGTGCTCGTCGAGACGGATGCCCTTGTCGCTCAGGAGGAACTCGGGGTTCGACCAGGTGCGCCACTCGGGGGAGTCGATGTGCAGAACTGTCCTGTCGCGGAGCGTCGTAGTCGTCCTCTTTGTCCGCCCCGTAGCAGCAGCATCAGCAGAAGCAGCAGCGTCGACCTCATCGACCAACCTCAGCACCTCCCCCGCGCGCTGCACGATCCGCGCCATATCAACGCCCTCGTCGCGGACCTTGAAGAGCCCCGGCCGCACCACGCCGTCGTTCGTGACGCCCTTGAACGGCTCCTGCAGCAGGCGCATCCAGTGCTCGTACAGGCCGTACAGCCACGGCGGGCGCCTGTGCTCGAGCAGCTCCGCGGCGTGGCTGTGCGCGTCGGACGCCGCGAGGGTGGTGAACCGCGGCGTGGAGAGGTCCGGGAGGTGCTGCCGGAAGGCCGCGGCCTTGTCGGCGACGACTCCAGCGGGGATGTTGTCTGCCATGACTATTTGGAACGATGTATGTGTGAGTTCTGGTGTTGTTGGAAAGTGACCGTGTTGTCGGTAAGCGTAGATAGCCCAGAAGGGTGGGACCGTGACCGGCTCTCCAGTCGAGTGACGAAGACCGCTTCAGTAAGCTACAAATGTCGCAAATCTCCTTCAAGCTCGTCCCGGGAGTGCCAGAGGCTCAAAGGGCTACAGGTAGTTTATCAGCGGATTTTGTGTCTTCCGCACGGCCTTCTGTCTTTTTATCGCTGGGAGCAGAGGAATACAATCCTCTGAAGTTCAGCGAGTGAGTGAGCCGGACAGGTTGAATTGGGGATGAGTGCGGGGAAACATTGCCCCCTGCAGCCAAAAGCCGTCAGATGGCGGCGGCGGCGGCGGCGATGCCGCGGTGTGGGGTCGGCATCCGTCCGGGAATGCCGGCCAGGCGCTCTCATGTCTGCCTCTGCTCAATGGCAATGTGGTACCTCCATTTCACAAAAGAATATTTCGAGGAGACGAGCCGGCCGCAATGCCGACAGCGTCTTGACTCTCCGAGGCCGTTCGCTTGGGACACGCTGCGCGGTGAGGGAGTATCACTAGGTGCTCTCAGCCATCACCCTTACATTCACTTGTGCTGGCTAGACCGAACACTTCTGTCCGCCTAGGATAGTGACCTATGACGAATGCGCGTCATATTTGCTCTCAAAGACGCTGTGGTGATCTATATACAAGGAACCCATACTCCATGGATGCAGCCCTTACGCCTTTGTAACTCCAAATGCTCGCCTTGACTCAGCCAGAATACAAGTACAGCAGAAAACGCCCCTTCAAGGAAAAGTGAGATACGAAACAAAAGGGGGAGTATCCACCAACGCCCTGGGCTCTTTTGAATGGGTCGATCTGAAACAATGGCGCTTCGCTGTATAATGGTGTAGGTAGTGGTGATGTGGCTTGAACAGAGGCTAATAGTACAAGGCGGGCAACACCGCCCAGGTATCATCGCTTCCGTGTGTCTTTGCCCTTCTTGTTCTTGCTCTTCTTCTTGTCTCTGGGCAGCTCGAGCGGCGTGCCCTCGAGCATCTTGCTCATCGTCGCGAGAAGGAAGTCGTCAATGTTCTTGATCGGCTCGCCCCATGCATTGTACTCGGCCTCGTCCTGCATGATCTCATCCTCGATGTCGTCCGCGAGCTCGGAGAAGAGGCCCAGGTTTGACTTGCCTGGGCCCGGCGCGGCTGAGCCATCTCTCTGCGCAGGCGTGCCAGCCTGGGTTGTGCTCGACGCGCCCGAAGCACTAGCAGTGGCAGGCTTCTCCTCGAAGTCGGCCTCGTCTTCCTGGATCTCCTTCTCCGCGATGCGTGCGGCATCAACATCCTCACGGTCTTCGGCCTGCTCGAGGACTCGGTTGACCGTGCGCTGGTCGCTGCGCTCGACCCCGCCAAGGACACGATCCATGGCGTCGCCCACTACGTCTTCATCATGCGTCCGCGTGGTGACAAGCTCACGGCCAGGCAGCTTGTCCAGGTAGTCGGTTGTGAAGGCGCCTTCTTGAATGACCACATCATCGAGCATCTGCTTCTGGCTTGCCTTGCGTAGAATGTTGCCTTCAATCGTGTGCTCACTGACGAGTCGATAGATGTGGACGTCTCTCGTTTGACCAATGCGATGGCATCGGTCCTGACACTGTTTGTCCATGGCCGGATTCCAGTCTTGATCGTAGAAGATAACTGTGTCGGCACCTGTCAGATTGATGCCTAGACCTCCTGAGCGTGTAGACAGGATGAATGCCAGAATGCGCGGGTCATTGTTGAAGCGGTCGGTGAGGATCTGTCGTTGTTCGACCTTGGTCGCGCCGTCCAGACGAAGATACTTGTGCCCGTGGATGTTGAGAAACTGTTCGAGAATGTCGAGGACCTTGGTCATCTGCGTGAAGATGAGAGCGCGGTGGCCGCCAGCTTGGAGCTTGCGGAGCAGTCGATCGAGTGCCTGCAGTTTTCCACAGTCGTATTGGAGCAGCCTCTTGTCAGGGAACTGGATGCTCAGCCGCATGCGAGCCTCATGCCATGGATCCAGGGGTGCCTCTTTTGGCTTGAACGGCGCGTACCGCACGGGCGTCGACAGCTTGAGGTCCATCTCGGTGAAAGCTTCGACACCGGCTGAGCCGAGGAAGAAGCGATCAAGATCTCGCGTCACAACAGCGGGCGTCACGCAAGCGAACTTGGTGATAGTCGTCCTCATGGATTCACCACGCTCGTCCAGCGTCGGGATCAGATTGTGCAATACAGGCGAGTCCTCTTCGAACCAGCCCATGATCTGGCGGGGCAGTCTTGGTCGTGGTTTGTGTGGCCTCGAGTGCAGCCCGAGGGTCAAGAAATCTGTCAAGGTCTTGCCGTAGACTGGTCGCTCTTGCCTTTTGTTGTTACCCACGTAGAGGCACTGCTGTAGTTCCGACAATCGACTCCTCCGCGAATTGTGCTCAATATAGGTGATGCTTGACTGTATGGTGTCCGGCTCTGGATCACCGGGCATCGTGTGACATCGGTTCCATTGGTTGTTATGCAGCATCGCAAGCCTGTGCTGGGCGCTGAGACGATCCGCGTGTGCAAGGGCACCGTATGATAAACTTTCCGAAGCTGTTGGGAGCAGGTTCAAAAACTTCAGGCTGACCAGTTGCATTGGATCTGAGCTCAGATGCTTTCGCACAAGTTGCTCATAGCTTTCGTAGCCTGCAGCGACTGATTTCGGCTGGCGGAACGACGTCATGATGGGCCGTTCAACAAACAGATCCGGGTGATTGCAGACCTTGCGCAGCTGCATAAGACAGTTGATGACGGAGATGTAGTTACCCGAGGACAGCGCATCCCTGGTGTCTGCGCGAGCCAGAAACCCGTCGTACAGCTCGCGTTGGCGCCGTGATAGTCGGCAGAACTCGACATGCTCGTACTTTGCCGGCATTTGTTTCTCGACATCTGCCTTGAGACGTCTCAACAGGTATGGTCGGAGAACCTTGTGAAGCTTCGCAATAATCGCACGAGCCTCTTCGTCCATTTGCTCCCGGCCACTCTCTAGAATTTGAGACTCAGGTTTGTGAAACCAGTCCTGGAATTCTGCCAAGTCGGCAAAGCCTCCAACGCCATTCTCCGAGGGCATGAGGAAGAACAGTAGAGACCACAGCTCGGTCAAGTTGTTCTGCAAGGGCGTGCCTGTGAGCAGGAGGCGAGCTTGAGTGTTGAAGCCGAGCAGTGTTTGCCACCGCTTCGACTTGAAGTTCTTGATGTTGTGCGCCTCATCTAGAATCATGTAGTGCCATCGTCGACGTTTGAAGACCTGCTGATCTTGAAGGACGATCTGGTACGACGTGATGCACACATTCCACATATCGCTGTCCTTCCAGCCTTGCCTCTTGCGCTTTCGCTCTTCGATGCTGCCGTAGTATGATAGAACCTTGAATCCAGGACACCACTTCTTGAACTCCATCTCCCAGTTGAGCATCACACTCGTAGGCACAATGACAAGATGCGGACCCCAGACCTCGTGGTGGCAGGCCAGGTGTGCGAGCAGCGAGATCGTCTGAATCGTCTTGCCCAAACCCATTTCATCAGCCAAGATGCCGTTGGTACCGTTTCTGTACAGGCCTGCAAGCCAGTCAAGGCCATAATGCTGGTATTCGCGCAGGGTGCCTCGCAGGAGGAAAGGGACCTCGGTTTTCGGGATCTGCGTGTGTGGCGTCATGGATCTGCTGTCAGTCACAGCTTGTGCAGACTTATCCGCGCCGGGCTCAGCCTCTGCAGATGGTGGAATTGGCTCTGTTGACTGTGCACGCGATGCCGATTTCTCTCCTTCTTCTTCATGGATCGTCGCATTTGCGGCTGCTGTCAACTCAGTTGGCTTTTTTGCGGAGATGTCCCGATTCTCAACATGTGAGACATCCGCGATCGCGTCCTTGATTTCAGACTCGACGTTCTCCGCTCGTAGTGGTGCGGGTATAGTTGCAGGAGCATCCGGTTGATTGCCTTCGGTAGGGTCGGCGGGAGCATCCACAGGGGCCTCGACCATTTTCGATTCACCGATGCCGTTAGGTGTTGAGGCGGTGGGCTGATTTTGTCTCGCCGCAGCCGATTCGTCCGCGTCGCCAGTCTCGCCTTGTGTTTCCTCTCTTTGCAGGGCGTGCCCGTTAGCCAGAGGTTGAGTGGATTCCGTTCCAACAACCGGCGCTTCTCCCATCACCGCGTCAACATCCTGGTCGAGAAGTGTATCATCTGTCTCCTTCTTCAGCTTCTTCAGCTCAGACTTCCCGAACAGCATGCCCAGAAGACCGCCCCGGTCCTCTTCTTCTGCCTCGTCCTCAGACGCGTCAGCCTCCACGTGGGAACCCGCGTCTGAGCCACTGTCCATATCGTCATCGTCGTCGTCGCTGGAGCCAAGATCATCATCCATGTCGACCGACTCGTCGCTGGTCTCACCTCCATCTTCAGATGTTGCCCTGGCAGTGTCGCCTGCCTCCATCTCATCATCGATCTCCACAGACTGTACAGTAGGGAGATCTGGCACGTTGGCATATTTGGCGAGCAGTTGGTCTTGAGTAAGTCCTTCATCGGAGATAGTCGACTTCGCATCGTCCTCGTCCTCGTCCGAGGACATGTTATCGTCGTCGATAATTGCTGCCGATCTGCCGTGGGATGCTTCTGAGTCCAAGTCTGAGTCTAAATCCCCCAAGTCGTCGTCGGACTGCTCGTCATTTCCTTCTTCAAGCTCCGCATCGGATGGGTCAATATCGTCCTCGTCCTCGTCCTCGTCATCTTCATCCTCGTCGTCGTTGGAATCATCCAGTGCTTCCGAGTCGGCCTGTGTCCGGTGTGCCTGCAGCCTCATTTCGGACATGTTGACGGCTTCGTTGAGGGCGGCTTTGACACGCTTCTGTTCGGCCGCCTGCCACTCTTCTAGCCGACGTCTGTTGACCTCAGCTCGCACATTCTCCCAGGTTGCCCCCACCACTCTCACGACCATGCGATAGCGAGCGAGCCAAGACGCCCTAGCTTCTGCTTCCATCTGCTCAGCGCTCTTTGGCTGCCGGCGCAGCCACTCTTCTCGGCAAGCCTCTGCTAAGCGTTTGGCCGATGACTTGTGCCGCTGTTGTTCCATCACCATGAGCTTCCGAAAATTAGCCGCCTGCTTGGCAAGATGGTCCATATGCGCCCATTGGCGAGGAGGCTCTTCCACGGGTTCTGGCACGAAGAGCGCCGACCGATCTTGGCTCAGTATTCCGCCAGGTTCAGTCTCCTCTTCTATGCGCATTATGATCCTCGCATCCTTCTCGATCTGTTCTTCTGTGTATTGCTGGGCGTCATCGGTCGGATCGAGCCAGCCTCCTGCGGCGATCTCGACAGCTGGAGCACTCTTGATATAATCGACGAAGTTCTCGGCGACTCGAGGCCGCGGCAAGGTCTGCCCGGGAAAGACGTTGGCTTGCAGCGGGTGGACGAGAGGAATGAACGTGGGCTTGAGCCGGAGTTTGATCTTGGTTGGCTTCGCACCGCTCTCGGATTCGTCGTTCGCTATGGTGTCGGCGTCATCGTGCCGCAAAGCTCGTGCGCTACGGCGGGTACCAAGAGTCCTTTGCGGTCCAGGTTGAGGAGATGATCGCCGGCGAGTGCTCATTTTGGGAGACGGCCGGGCTGGCTGTGCGAAAGACCTTTTGGCCGAGCTCGCTGTCTTCCCTGACGACGGCGTTGACTTCAAAGGAGTCGTCGAGACCTGTCGCTTGTTCCCGCTCGCGTGCCCGTTTAAAGACGATCGCGCGGCGGTCCTGGCGCCACTTCCCGCCTGAGCTGACCCATTGACGCCTTGCACAATGTGCCTGGTCATCCTCTTTTTTCCAGGTGGTTGCATCTCCACTGGCACGAAGTTCGTGCGGCCGGACTTGCGCCTGCCATTCTCGATGAAAGACGTCGGGCCCTCGGCTTCGATCTTTTTCCAGGGGGGCGAGATGGGTTTCTCGCGGAGTCGGGGAGGAGGAGTCGAGTCGCGTAGGCGTTGTCGCTTCGCTGGTGGTTCATCGCCCGTCAGGCCGGGATCTTCGGCTGCGTTGCCCGCTGATGCATCGAAATGGCCATTCGCGTAGACAGCCGCGGAGTTAGCGCTGGCGAACTCTGACGCGTCGTCGAACTGGTCGTCGAGGTCTGAGAGACTATCCGAGGACTCGTTGCCATTCTGGAGTCCATTGTGTAGAGATTCGTCGGGTGGTGGCTCCAGTTTCGGCTCGGGAGGCTGCAAGTCATCGTGAGCTGTCGCGGTGGGATGGGGAGGTGACGCGGTGGCCGTCATAGTGGTCCGGGGGTGGTGCGGACGGTGAGAGGCGCTTTGCTCGACGAGCACGGCATTTGAGAACCTGAAATGTACGTCTGCATGTAGAGGATCAACGTGGGAGCATTGTGTAGAGTTCTGACCATGGCCAGAGTGTCGTGGCGGGAGTTACGATGGAATTCGTTGCTCCGGCGCTGGTTTGCAGCTGTCTTGATGATGTCCCAAAAATTTCGCCCCACGAGGTGCACGCCTTGTCCGCTTGATGTCGCGTTCAGGAATCAACCCTGGCGCCGCCCGCAGGATAGACAGTTCTGGCGATCCGAAGATGCTTATGTCAGCACGTGGTGATGGAGCCAGATTGCTTTTAAATCAGTAGCCCCTCTGGTGGGGTAAAGCGGATAAGTGCATAGATCACTTCCCATTCTTGTCTCATACTTCGACGACTTATGGCCATGGGATTGTAGCCGATATTGAATCTGGTCGATATGTATATCCGAGTTCAATCTAGAACGCTCTCGGATTGGAAACCATCTCATAGCACAAGCGCCCAAAAATCAGAATGCTTTAGACAGGAACTTGCATATAAGCAGTAGGTGAGGTGAAGTGGGGCTGCTTTCAAAACAGCGCCCACCAATTGGACCACACGCATTCTAAGGCAGCCAGGGTAGTTGCCTGACAAGCTCAACCTGCAGCGAGCTCTCGACGTCGTCACACACAGACACACCAGAGCCGCTCCGACGACCACGCGCAACCGCCGCAACTCAGCAACGACAAGTGTCCACGACGTCAGGGTATGTGCCAATTGAAGCTTCGAGTGCCCATTGGAGCGCGACTTCGCTGACCCGACCTGCGTAGATGCTTGCCCAGCGACTTGCGAGGGCCTCGGCTCTTCGCGCAGCACCACGACGACTGCCCATCATCCAGGCCAGAACCTTCCTCCCCGAATCCCTCAACAGCCGGGAAATCCTCGAGGAGAAGTACCCCGATGCGAAGCCCCTGAGCGAGGCCGAAGACCCGGGCCAGAACGGCGGCTATGTCAACCCTCCCTTGGTCAAGCGCCAATTCCGCGACCCTCACGCGGACTGGTGGGACAAGCAGGAGCGCCGCAACTACGGCGAGCCCGTCCACGAGGATCACGACATCTTGGGCATGTTCTCGCCATACGAGTACACCTGGGTTTCGCCGGGCAAGGGCCTTCTCCAGATCGGCGCGTTCATCGCCACATTCCTGGGAGTGTGCTGGGTGGTCGGCCAGACGTACCCAGACAGGCCGACGGTCCCTCGGGAGTTCGAGAGTGGACTGGAGCGCGAGCTTGGCGGCGCTGGTGCCGTACGAGTAAGTAGGAGGCTTCTTTACCGCGGAGTGATATCTGGCAGTACACATTCGAACTAACATATCGGACAGGCGAGATCCCCGGAGGACCCCGAGCCTTACCAGACAGAAGAGGCTGATGCATAGATACTCGACCATGTGTACATAGCATAATATGCCATCAAAATGAACGAGGGCATGCATGCAGAAGCAATCAATCATCCTTTTCTTTGTGGCATCTGCAACCTGTGTCGAACGCTGTCCACGTGCAAGCTCATCGGCCGATGGTAGCAACTGACAGAGAGCCAGAGCGGTAAAGATGCATCACACACCAAGAAAAGCTTGCGAGGCATGGCAGGCGTTTCGACCGCTTCAGACAAAACTTCAGGTAGATGGCGGTTGTGCGTGCCGGATAGAATATTCCATCACGTGTGGGCAGACTCGTGAGGTCTGCCCCAACTATGTCGCAAGTATTGCTCGAGTTCAGCGTTCATGCTGTCCAACCTCGTCACCGCGAGCATGATGTTAGGAGCTCACAGCTGCGGTGTTGTCCGAATTGTATGCTTGTACGATCTATCAGCCGCGTTTTGGGCAAGTTCTGGTTTCCGAGGAAAGAGCGATCTCGGTGTGCAAGCGCTGAAACTCTTGCCTGCACAACCGCACTTTCGCCTCTTTGACCCCTCCTCCCGCCACTTCCAAACATGAGATGACGGCTCTCCAGGATGTGCTAATCACCTCACTTGTTTCTGCTTCGCTCACCCTTCAATCTTCAGGTGCCTCGCAAGTTGGCTAGGGCAGTCTGCATTCCTGCTGCCTGCGTCTCGTGACATTCGAGCAGCGGTCTTGGACTGTACGCACTGAGACCGGCATCTTGATCCATTTTCTTGACCACAACGCGAAACACGACGTGACGATGCGGTATGAGGACTGGGACATCTTGATCTTCCCACGCGGCAGCAAGACACCAGTGCGAGAGTTCAAGACAGCATGTCACGTCGTGCCTGATCTAGGTCTGTTTATTCCTCCCAATCCCTTTCAGAGCCTGCATCCTGATACTGACGCTCGATCCGTCGGATAGAATGTGCCTATGCTCACGGATCGACCGGATTGCCTACCCTGACGTGCTTCATCCCCAGTCTCCCACCGGGGACGCCCTTCACGGTCTCCCTGCACAGCTGGACAAATCCAGAAATCAGCCGGTACACAAAGAGCTTCAGCCAGCATCATGACTCTGCCACATTCGAGGCCCGAATCTCGATTGATGGTGACCTTGTTGCGTGCGTAAATACATGTGAAGAACACAACGACAATAACTGACATCTGACAGAACACGCACACTTGCACGGTATGGGCCATGGCCGCAACTGTTCGAGCACGGCTTTGGTAAGCCTCCCTGTCTTAGTCCATCTTCGAAGATTTGCAGTTGACGCCTGTTCAGAGTTCAACAAGGACGGGACAAGCGACTTCCTCAAATTCCCGTCTTTTCGTAGTGAGCTTCTTCGCCAAAGCTACTGGAACCCGGCAGATGACATGGGTCGCATCAAGATCGTTATCAGCGAAGGCTATCCGCGAGACTCGGTGTCCGTCCCTCTGGAGCGCGTCAAGAACGTCATGGCCTTTTCCTTCCAGCACGCCCCCCTTGGTGAGTTCAGGGGCTAAGAACGTCTTCATCCACCAAACTAACCTTGAACAGAGATTCTCGAGGCTGCTGCCATTGCCTGGCCCAACCCCAGCATGTGGCAGCGTGCAGCCATAAGCCCTTCCATGTCCGGCGGCACATTCGGCAACTTCGAGGCCTCGGATGTCCATGCCCACTCCCCACGCTTCCGAACTAGCAACAACAAGTCGTCAGTTTCGCTCAGTCAGCGCGCCAGCATTCCAATTATGATGCCAGACCGCAGTTCGGTAGATGCAAGGGACTTACTCAGCACAATGCCGTGTACTGAGGCACTTCGCCAGCACGACGTCGATGCGCTCCCAGAGGTTGAAATGCAGTACGCATCATCGTACAACACGGATGGAGCACCGGGCCGGACACCAATGCCACGTGCAAAGACGGCTCGGGGACTCGGTGGCCAGCTGGCCCAGAGAGCAACTGCCAAACAGAACCCCGGTGCCAGGGAGAAGATTGCTCGATTTGACGTCAACATGACCGGCCTGCAGAAGGAAGATCTGCATATGATGCAGAGCGATGATGACACCGAGCATACCACCCAACGAGTGCCTAACAATACCCCCACTGCGCAAGACATTGCGGTCCGCTCTGGCGAACTCCTCATGGACGAAATCTCTGAGGTCTCTGCAGGTATGTTTTCCATAAAATTGGTCAGTCGCGTTCCGCTGTTGCTTCAGCTAAGAGGTTTCTCGTAGACCAGCCCTCAAGATATTACAACCACAACCAGTTTCCCAGTCGCTTTGCCTCTACCTTGACTCAATCCCTGCTGAACCATCCTGAGCCGTTGTCCGCAGCTCCGGGCCAGGGACTCCACCTACTCAGCGAAGTGAAATCACGCAAGGAAAACCGTTCACTGTCGTCTTCCCCGTCCGGTGGAGGAGCGCCGCTTCTGGCACACAATGACATGCGCAAGGTATCGCAATCGGCCCTGAGCAATATATGTATGAGCACCACTGGTTCCACTCCAACGACTTCTTCGTCGGGTTCAAGAACCACATCCGGTGCTTTGTCACACGATTCGCGCAACGATGACGACAGAGCCGGTCCCATCATCACGGAAGCCTGCTTCGCACTTCTACCAATTGTCAACGACACTTTGAAGCAGGACCAGGTCATCGAGGCCAAAACCTCTATCGGCGCGGCAGCTGACAAGGGCACTAAGCGAACACGGCAGTTCACTCCCGCGAGTGCCAGAGCAATAGACAACGAGGATGAGCGGCGCAGACCCAGCCCGCGCCTTCGTGCCGTCTCGAGCGACGAGGACAACTAAACATCTCTGACGGCTCACGGCTAAGAGTATGATCCCGCTGCAAGTGCAGTGCTCAGGTTCGCAGTAACAGCGCTGCTGATTTTGGGGGAGGACCGCATCGATAGAGAGAAGGCATATGGAGAGTCTGAAGCTCGCAACCCTACTGAGGTCGAAACAGCAAGATTATGAACCCAGACGCTGCCTGCGGGCCACTCCGTGGGTTTCAGTCTTCGGTTATACTCCTGAGAATGACAAGGCTCTTTTATCGTCTGCGAGGACATGCTTCGCTACTCCGTCTCTTATCACAGACTACGCCGTAAACTTTCTGATCGACTTGGCAGTACATTGCACGCAAACATGACCACTGCCAACGCCAGCACCCGGCCAGAGGCACCATGATATTGCGAAGTTCATAGGAATGTATTATTAAGTAGGGTTGAGTTTCGCTACCAAAATGGAGTCGCTAGTCTATCTTATACAGCTTGAGCTTGCGCCGTCCCTGTCTACTCAAAATAAAGCTGGAATGAGGGTATATGAATACAGCGAGATCAAACTAAGAATCCCACGGATATATCTCGAATCAGGCCATGCCCATCTCAATGTTCTTGCCCTTGACGCTCTTCCACTCGACGAGCGACGAGCCGACGAGCGTTGCGACAGCGAGGCCGACGCCGACGAAGAAGGTCGTGGTCAAGGCCGTGTTGTACGCAGCAATAGCCTGGACAAGTTGGTCCGCGCTCAGTATGTTTTTGAGGTTGGTCGCGCCCGACGCCAAGATGATTGCCGGGTCGACACCCGGCAGTGTCGCGACGATCTCCTGCGCGAGCCTGTTTGTGAAAACGGTCTGGCCCACGGCAATGAACAGCGCGCCGCCGAGGAACTGCAGGAACACGATGAGCGCGGTGCCCGTGGGGACGTCGGCCATGTCGAGGACCGTCTGCACGGCCATTAGGGGCTGCTGGAACCCGAAGCCGGGGCCCAGACCCAGGATGATCTGGTACCCTATCCAGACCCCCATGGGGCTCGACGGGGTCCAGGTCGTCATCAGGCCGGCGCCCACGGAGGAGAAGAGCGTCGAGGCGAGCATGAAGGGCGCGTAGTACCCGAAAGTTGTGACCAGGGCACCCGCGCCGATGCTGCCGAGGATGTTGGCGATGAGCATGGGCAGGTTGCGGATCCCGGAATCCACGGCGGATACGCCCTGCACGGCCTGGAACCAGATGGGGATGTAGAAGATGAAGATGAAGAAGCTGGAGCCCTGGGTGAAGGAGAAGAAGCCCGAGGCCCAGACGGACCTGTTGCGCAGGATGCGCAAGGGCAGAGTGGCGTTGCCCGGGGTGGACGAGTAGAGGGACAGGTAGACCTGGACTCCCAGGAAGGCGGCGAGGAGCACGACGGCGACGACGAACAGGGCGATGATGCGCGGCGAGGACCACGGGTAGGTCGTGCCGCCCCACTGCAGGGCGAGGAGCAGGCTGACGACGGCGGGCATGAAGAGCGCGTTGCCGACGGGGTCGAAGCGGCGGATCTTGCCGAGCAAGGTGGTGGGTGTGGTGGTGCCGCCGTTTTCGGCGGCGGCGCTGCTGTCGCGCTGCGGCGCCGGGTCGTGGTAGAAGACTGTGATGACGACCAGGGTGACGGCGCCGATGGGCAGGTTGATGTAGAAGCACCACCGCCAGGACACGCGATCGGTGAAGGCTCCTCCTAGGCTGGACGAGAAGGGTGTTGTTAGTAAAGGAGGAACGAAGAGGTAGAGACGACCTGAAGGAATGAGGGGAGTGGGTTTATACTTACAGAGGACCGGCGACGCTAGCGATGCCGTACATGCCCCCGATCAGACCCGTGTAGAGCGGCCTTTTAGCGAGGGGCAAGCTGTGGGCGAGGATGAGCAGGCCGCCCGAGAAGATGCCTGCCGCGCCGATGCCCGCGATGGCGCGCCCGACGATGAGGGTGACGGAGTTTGGGGCGACGCCGCAGATGAGGGAGCCGAGCTCGAAGATGGAGATTGCGGCGAGGAAGACAAGCTTGGTGGGGAGGTAGGTGTAGAAGCGGCCGAAGAGCAGCTGGAGGGAGGCCTGGGTGAGGAGGTAGGCGGCGCCGTACCAGCCGACGTCGCTCAGGGAGTTGAAGTCGTCGCTGATGCGGGGGATGGCGGTGGTGATGATGGAGTTGTCGAGGGCCATGAGGAACACCGCGAGGCACAGGGCGAGGACGATGAGGCCGAGGGGGGCGCCGGAGGGGTAGGGGGTGCCATCCTCGCGGGTGGGGATGCGGGCGATGGCCGCCGGGGAGGAGGAGGTGTCTTCAGGCTCTGCTGGTAGGGAGCGGGCGGTCGTGATCTTCTCGAGGATTGTGTGTGGTGGTCGTGAAGAAGGCAGGTCCCTGCTGTTGCGGGCCGAGATGCTCGAGAGGGAGGACACGTCGAGCGGCTTCTCCGAGACCATGGCGGAGGGTGCTTCTGGCGGCGGCGGCGGCGGCGGCGGTGATGATGAGAAGGTCATTGTTGGTGGTTGCACTTTATCAAAGGGTACGAGTGGTTATGACTTCTCAGACCGGGTCCCAAGGTGCTGCTGCCGGAGTGAGGAAGGAGTCTGGTGCCCCACGAGGCAGCGACAGGAAGGGTGCGAGGCGGGCCATGTCTAATATACGGGAGTAAATGTGCACAAGTGAGATGTGCCCGACGGGCCTCTTTCGGAGCCTTTGGACGGTGAGTCAAGGAGGTGTCGTTGTGGGCGGCTGGAATGTTGATGCAAGTCGAGGGCAAGCCTGAGGCCAGGCCAAGCTCCGGGGGTGGGTTATCTCCGGCCGGCGCCGACGATTGATTGGCGGCCACAAGCCGACGCCTGGTGAAAGTCTCCGGGCCTTCCTCGCGTCCTTTTCGCGCGTGGGGCGCCCTCTGCACACCCGCTTACTTTCTCCATTAGGTTGTCGTCCACTTCAAGGTTGTCGTCCACGTTGCTGCCTGGCTTGTTGGCTTGTTGGCTCCGCGGCCAACCCAGAGTCTCCGCACCCTGGCAACAGACCCTGGCGAGCTTAATCCCCTGCTCCACCTTCAGCCTCATGATCACCATCCGCCTCAGCAGCCCAGCCCAGCCACGGGTGCAGCCGGAACTCAAAGGAGGACAACTTTCAGAGCCCGCCTCGACGTCTCCCGGGATGCACCGCGTCTTATGCACTTCCAGTCATCCAGGACCCTTTCGGGCCCAGCCCCGAGACGTCGCGTTCGGCCGATGCGGCTAACAGTGGGGACCAGACCCGAATCTGGCTCGGGGTCGGCGTCAAATTGAGCCGCCTCCACGGAGCCTGCTCCCATAATTCGTCCACGACAAACTGGCACAACAGCAACCTCGACTCTGAGTTTGTGGTTGTCTCGTCTTAGTCAGCGGGGACACGCCCGGGGCTCGCCGGGGTTAACTCTCACGGGTTGGGTGTGTAGTACATCTAGTACGGCCAGTGTGGCCAATCATGTCGGCTCCCCCTTCGGCGCTCCCTTGTCTTGTCTCCGTTCCATCAGACTTCCAGCACTTTCCAGGTCGACCGGTGGCCAGGCCCCGATCCTTTTGGGGAATGACATGGTCCGTACATATTTCGAGAATGAAAATCTGGCTTCCACGATTGAGACACTTTGTCTTTTGCAAGTCCAGCCAATAGAGCGGCAAGACTGTGCCGAGCCGAGCGTCGAGCATCTAACTTCTTTGCATGCAGCCACGTATGCGTCCTGCAGGTCATCAGCTGGACTTGGTGTGGATCTATCAATTACTCTGGGAACTGGGTACCGTATCCTTTGAACGCGGACAAGTCGCCTAGACTCCTGAGCAGGTTGGCTTGGGCCATGCTTATACACAAATGGTGGCATTTGGGAACTTGCGATTGTTACTGTGCTGGCCCAGGATCATGTTCTGAACCGTCCTTGAGCATGCTGGGCTTCAATTCGCCGTTGGCCGCGCCTTCGACTATCCGGTGCTCATCACAGTGGGACAATTCAGCCACTGCAGCATGTCCGTCACACCGACCGCTGGAGCACTACTAGACGATCAAAGCATATATAAAGCCATCATCGAGTACCAGACCAGGCTTGTAGCGCTCCGCGGCGACCGAGGCGACCCCAACACCCCGTTAGAATGTAGCCTGCACGTGGTCGATATGCTCCGTGCGGACTTTGGCCACGGCCTCGGCCTGCGAGACTTGCCCGACAAGACGCACCCCCGCCTGATCGAGTACGATGCGCTCTTGTACGCATGGGGCACGGGCCAACCCGATCGCCTGCTCCGCTGCCAAGGTGTCGATATGTCGATCATGGCCAATCTATACGAAGCTCTGCTGGCACTTCGGCGCGCCGGTGAGACGACTCGGTGGCTCTGGGTTGACGGGGTCTGCATCAATCAGAAGGACAGTCTGGATAAAGCCATGCAGATCCCCAACATGATGTTTATCTATCAGCAGGCATCCTGCGTCGTAGCCTGGCTGGACGAGCTGGTCGATCCTGATGTTCTTTTCCACGCGGCTGCTGCTGGCTCGAGCCTCGCCCAAAAATTGGGAGAAGCACCTTCGGCTGCACTTCTCGCCTCCGATCTTGATACAGTCGCCAAAGCCCTTCTTGACATATACAACAAGCCATACTTCCAGAGAGTATGGGTGCAACAGGAGATATTCACGAACCGCAACTTGGTGTTTCGCAGTCGTCACAGTGACCTTGAGCTGACCTGAGGGGCGTCATCAGCCACCCAATTTCACTGCTGAACACCCACGTCATCTCGCGTCACCCCGAGCTTCTCTCCCTGGCCAATCTGAAGGTTAGAGAACTCAACGCACACCACGGTATATCACTGGTGATTATCGATCATTTGCCAGCAAATTCTCGACATGTAGAGAGAGAGACGTCTTCGAGCAGCTGGTTTAAGCCCAAGAAGCCAACGCAGCCGCCCGCTGAAATCAGCCGGGACGTCATCATGGAACTGATACTCGTCTCACGGGTCCTGCATCATTTTGAAGAGCGGATCCGCTGTTTTTATATATGCCGGTCTCGTGCGCTCGAGGAGGCACCCAGATTGTTGACGCCTTGCTGTTCACGGGCGGCCTCCAGGTGACAGACCAGAGAGATCGCATCTACGGACTCTTGGTCGATGACGAAGTTCCCGAGCAGAGAAATGGCACTCGCAGAGTGGGCGCGGCGGTCCACGGACTTGCCGTCTATTACCCCTGTCAGCTATACGATCAGTGCGCGGACATTGCAGGAAGTACTTTCACGTGTACTGCTGTTCGAGGGAGGCCTGGGACTTCTTGGAAAGTTCGGCGTCATACCGGAGGAAGGTTGCGATGAAGTGGGTATGAAGTGCAACATGACCTCATCAGATTCTTGCAGCAGCTTTTCAGACGTGCCTTCATGGGTGGTCGATTGGCAACTCACGAGCGATGCCTTCTCTCAAAGATCGATTTCAGAGATGCAGGAGAGTCAGGATTACCAGAAGTATCAGCCGCAAGCATTACGCCAATTGCATGATGGCCAGATGTTTTATCGGATCAGGGGTTTACCGGACTGCAGTGCCTGCAACTTGGACACACGTTCGACGACATCTTTAAGGCTACGTGAACCAACCAAGGAGCACCTTGACTTCTGCCTTGACAACAATTTGGCAGCTACAAGTAGGGACCATGTTTCACTGGCCCTGAAACGGCTCATTGTTCGTGGACGTGTGGAAAACCGCTTCTCCCTTCACGGCAGATCCATCCTTGTTAGCGCTGGCTCAAACGGCGCGGCCAACTCCACCACAGTAGAGGTCGCCTGGCAGTTGAGCTTTGCGGCACAGAAGAATGATATCCTCGTGCTTCCAGAGGCCTTCAAAGGGAGACGCATTGACAACGAATGGGAACACGCATACGGGGGGCTTTGGCTCCTCCGGCCGACCAAGACCGGCACTTGTCGCCTCGAGGCCGTACTATCATACTATTGCGATGTCGCTATAATCATGCCCTGGGGGTTTGGCGGGAAGGCTGGGCAAGACCTGGCCACCGCCAGGCGATGGCGCTTGCTCGTCGGACCGACCAAGGGCTGCCTCACGCCCAACTCACTTCCAACCAGTGTGGTCCGTAAATTCACCATTGTTTGAACTAGCTCATTCAACCACACATTAGTTACGAATTCACTTTGTCACAAATTCAGCTGTTTGTGAGCACTTGAAAGAGCAGGACGACCGGGTAGCTTAACTACCGCTTAAGCTGATCTCTCAGAAGACTGGCAGTGGCGTGCAAGCTTGCCCAAACTGGCGCGGGCAGAAACCCGGGGCTCCTCTTCTACGTTGGTTGGCATTCCTGCTTGCCTTGAGCAAGCACCAGCACCCGACATATCGGGTCCGATGCCGTCTGCGTGATTGGTCACTCAGCTGTGATTGGAGGAAGCTGAAAGTGGGCAGGTTCCATTGCTGTTATCCCCGAGCCTGCCGGATAGGCTGTTTTGGGAAAATGACGTTTTGCGTCCAGTCGGTGGCAGCGGATGTGTGCCGTCCTGCTGTCTGGCACGGATCGAATGGGTCGGAGGCGGGCCGGATCTGCTCGGCTACGGCAAAAAAGATGTCCTAAGTACCTTGAAGTATATCTATGCATGGTGTTGAGGCTGGGCCCGGCCATCGGCTGGCGAGCGAGAATGCCGTTGCACGGAGAGTGCTGACACATTCAGTCAGCTGGTCTCTAGGCCGGCATTCTCTCAGGTGAATAATGGCCATGCCGGTTCCGGTGTAACCGAGCTCAATTAGTGTAACAAGGGCAGCGAGTCGGCGACGGCTCTCGGACGCACCCCTAGACAACCGGCAGGCAATGTGTCATGACAGGCGAGCGGACGGAGCGGCCATGCCTGGCATGACCTCGCAGGAGCGGCATGCAAATCCCTGCAGTCGCCGGCCGAGGCCGTCGCCTGTGTCTGCGAATATGCGTGGCTCAAGCCTGTGGACTAAAACCTAGAACCTGATCATTCCTTGACCGGCTCCTTGATTCTTTTTAGGTAATTGTACGCGTGATTGACCCTGCCCTAAGGAGTCGAGCCTCGGGTTGAGCCTGACGGCGTGCAGGGAGGTTGAAGCCGTGCTGATAATTGGCAGTACTGGGAACATAGTAGATCATTTCGGCTCTGTGTTGCAGTTTGTGGAAGACGGATGACGAGAGTTCTTCGTATTGCCCGCAAGATACTTCCAGTGAGTAGGGTAAGAGGTATAGATACTCGTAGGATTGATCGCAATGTACATTCAATGGAGCCGTCGCTTCACTGCGCCCAAAGCGTCGCATCGATGACTCTGTCCATGCCAGAGGGAGAGGGAGTGAGAGGGTGACTCGGAGTCTTTCTCGGAGAGGGAGACACCAGCGAACGAGGAGGCCAGGCTGTCGGGCACGGCAAGTCAACGGCCAAGGGTCGTGGTGGCGGGTGGATGCCCGAGAACATCTCCGCGTGGCTGCCAAGCCCGGCCCGACGCTAGCCTTGTGTGACCACGGGTGCTCGGAAGGAGGTGACAGCCACCGTGACTCGGGACATCTTGCTGCTGCGCGAAGGGCTAATGAGCAAGTCTCCTCGTTGAAGGAGGTGCTGTGCTGTACTATGCTGTGCATGTCACCTCAAGTTGAGGCTGGGGTTCTATCGATAGGACTTCTTTACTCGCTCCTCTATATTGGAGCCCTTATGTAGCACGTAAAAGAGAAACAACACGCCAGAGCCAAGCCAGACTGCCGCCAAAAGATGTCCACCTTTCGATGGTGCCCGAAACTCTCAGGGTTCGCAATGACTCAAACTCCGGCTGCAACATCACCAAGATGCAGGTCTGTGCGAGACAGGGGAAAATTTCTCGCGGCCGTGGAAGTTCGTATCTGACACAGGCAAAGGGGGCTCGAGGCACAGATGTGGTTGCTTTGACCCACTTCCGACAGCCGTAGGATCCACATGGCGGTTGTCGGGAGAGGGACTCCGTAAGTGTTAGGTAATCAGGCCGGGGACGGAGCTCCACTCTGCGGCAGGGCTGGGTAAGGGTTGCTTTTAACTCTGGCGGCTCAACAGTCGGCGGCGAGTGTCTGGTATCTCAGAAGCGATCTCAGCATCCTTAATTAGTCGCCGGGATAAAACCACTGCTAACGAGAGTTCTTTCTGAAGCGTTCAAAGGGAAGTAAGAAGTTGTTTTGAGGGGGGCCTCGAACAGCTATAGCGAGTCTTATCTCTGCTGCTAGCCATGGGATGCAGGACATGGAGAGCACGCAGTTGACACGCATGTTCAATTGGCCAGGACGAGATGCGGCGACTGTCGATATAACGGCGGCAATGGCTCTTGGCGCTATGTGGACGTGATAACAGAGACGCATTATGAGCAGCTCACGACGTCATGGGGCATGCGGTGCCTTGGATGAGGCAGGCGCGATAGGATGTCGGCTGCCAATTGAGACATGCGAGCAGGTGTCAGCAAACAGGGCAAAGCTGGGAGCGAGGAAGGGCTCCACCCCGACAGCCAGCCCCACCCGGCCGGCCGGCCGCCGGCTCCTTCCCAACCTCGACCCGGACACCAGTCATCTAACCCTGCCCAAGGGCCCGTCCCTGACCGCTTCAGAGGCTCTTCCTCCCTTGTTCGAACCCACCGGCCGACGCCCGCCGCCGCTTTGCCGCTCCTCCCCGGCCATGGTGGACACAGCCCACGGCCCAGCGCTCATGCTTAATCTGGCGGGTCATGGCCAGTTCTCGAACAACCAGACTCCGGGGCCCCCTTCTCGCTCGCCGGCAGGCGGACAGCTCCACCACGGCACGGCTTTGGCGGTCCTCGCCCCAGCCGTCGCCGTCTCTTGCTCTCCATGGCGCCGCCCAAGGCCGCGGCGGACTCTGCCCATATCCTTCCATCGACATACTTGTACCCATTGTCCCCCCTCGCCTCTCTCTCCATCACCATGAGCTCACTGGATTCTCCCCACCACCTTCAACAGTCTCGACGTCCGACGCGCACAGCTTATCGACTACTCAGCCTCCCCCTTCTGGCTCCCTACGTAGGACTGAAGTAATGCCCGGCACCTCTCCACCACGCACCAGCACTTGCCAGGCTTAGCGCCATACCTCGCCGTCCTGCACCACCACAGAAAACGGCCACCCGCTATCGAACTTTCCGCCAAAGATCATCAGCAACAAACCTCACAATGGCAGCCCACAAGGCGGGCGAATCGGTTGCCAGGCTGCTGGGGATCGACCCCGACGAGCTCGAGCACAACGTCCCGCCCTCACTCAGGCGCCGCGCCGCCGAGGCTATCGCACCACACGACCCCTTCTTCGAGAAGGATCCCGAGGTCAAGGAGTGGATCCGTGAATGCATTCCCTCGCGCCACGAAATCCTGCCGTACATGACCAGCTTCTTCCCCTTTGCGGGCTGGATCCGACGCTACAACACCCGCTGGCTCGTTGGTGATCTCGTTGCAGGCATCACCCTCGGTCTCGTCGTCGTTCCGCAGGCTCTGTCCTATGCCTTGCTGGCCAACTTGAGCCCCGAATACGGCTTGTACACATCCTTCACGGGTGCAATGCTGTACTGGCTCTTTGGCACTTCAAAGGACATTGCCATTGGTGTGAGTTCACCTTCCCTTACAACTCTCTCTCGGCCCAAGACTCTGACAGTGACCAGGCCACTGCCGTCGTCTCTCTTCTTGTCGGCAAGACCGGAGACAAAGTCATCGCTGAGCACGGCAACGAGTTCTCCCGCGAGCAGATTGCCAAGACTCAAGCATTCCTTGCCGGCTGCGTGCTTCTGCTCTTCGGCCTCTTCAGGCTCGACTGGATCATAGAGTTCATCCCCCACGTCGCCATCTCCGCCTTCGTGACTGGCGCCGCCATTACCATCACCCTGAGCCAGGCCCCCACCCTGCTCGGTATCACCGGAATCAACTCCAAGGGTCCCGCCTACGAAGTCTTCATTAATGTCTGCAAGGGCTTGCCGCGTGTTCAGCTGGATGCAGCCATCGGCGTGAGCGCTTTGGTCCTCCTCGGGCTGATCAAGTGGGCGTGTGAGCACATGGCTAAGCGCCAGCCTTACCGCGCTCGCTTGTGGAACATGCTTTGCTCGCTGCGGCTGACGTTTACTATCCTCTTGTACACGTTGATCAGCTTTCTCGTGCACATTGGTCTTACCGCACAGACGTCCAGATTCCGGATCTTAGGACAGCTGCCCGTAGGCTTCACTCGGGCAGGCCCTCCATCATTCGACCCCAAGCTGATTGCGAGCATCGCGCCCGACCTTCCTGCCACAATCATCGTCCTCATCATTGAGCACATCGCTATTGGCAAATCCTTCGCCCGCCTTAACGGCTACACTGTCATTCCGTCGCAAGAACTAGTGTCTATCGCTTTCACCAACCTCACTGGCCCGTTCGTCGGGGCTTACGCGTCGACTGGCTCTTTCGGAGGCAGTGCCATTCTGTCGAAAGCCGGAGTACGTACTCCGCTAGCGGGTATCTTCAATGGCTGCATCTTGGTGCTTGCCCTCTACGCCCTCACTTCGGTCCTCTACTACATACCCTTGGCCAGCTTGTCAGCCTTGATCATCCACGCCGTGGTCAACCTCATCACCTCCCCAGACCATGTCTACCACTCCTGGCTCATGTCCCCCTTCGATGTTCTCATCTACTTCTGCGGCGTCTTTGTCTCGATCTTCACCTCGCTCGAGGATGGCATCTACACGACCGTAGCGTTGTCAATAGTCGTGATGCTAGTCAGAGTCGCCCGCACTCAGGCCCGCTTCATGGGCCAGATCGAGATCCACAGACACTTGCCATCTCAACGGAAGCAGGTGAGGGCAGTTGCTACATGCCCTGCACCTCAGACCACGCCTCCGTCCCCTCCACAGCCATCATCAAGTAGTAGAGCCGCTTTCCTTCCCCTTGACCGCCACGACGGCTCAAACTCAGCCGTCAAGGTTGAGGCTCCCACGCCAGGTGTCTTCATCTATCGCTTCAGTGAGGGCTTCAACTACATCAACCAGGCCGCGCACATGGACCACCTCATTTCCACCATCACAGCCGAGACTCAGCGAACCTGCCCTCCCACCTATGCCCATCCCGGCGACCGACCCTGGAACGAGCCTGTCCCAGTGCAGACGAGCAAGCTTTTTGCCGACGACGGACCGGATCCCGCCACAGCGCACAAGCCCACGCTCAAGGCCGTCGTCTTCGACTTCTCTGCTGTCAACAACCTCGATACCGGCGCCGCGGAAGGTCTCGCTATCGCGCGCGACCAGCTCAACAAGTGGGCCTCGCCAGACCCCGTGCAGTACCACTTCGCTGGCGTAAGCAACCGCTGGGCACGCCGCGCTCTGGCCGTCGCTGGGTTCGGATATCCAAGCAAGTCTGAACTCAATCTGGAAGGAGGGAAGCAGTGGGATCCGATGTACAGCGTTGCCGAGAAGGGCGGGCTCCACTGGCCCGTGACCTTATCGTCGTCGTCGCCTGGGAGGACTCCTGACCATGACGAGGTAAACATGCCTCCTGCAGCTGCCAACGCTGCTATGCATAAGAAGCATGGCAGCGAGCAGACACTCGTCGTCCTGGCAGCGGCAGGGACCAGCAGAATGGCAGCAGTGTATGGCGTCAACCGGCCCAACTTCCACGTCGACCTGACGGCCGCCGTCGAGGCCTGCATGCACAATCTGGAGAAGGCGGGTTCGCTGGGTCATTCAGGCTGCGGTCAAGGTGTTCTGAGCCGGCCGACGCGTGATATCGAGGGCGAGGAGACTGCTTGAGCACAATGTTTCGACAGCGATTTCTCATTTGCCACATTTATTTGTCTCCTTGACGGCACAGCACGGCGCAGCGTATTTACATTATACCATTTGCTTTTCATAGATTACAACGCTATTAGATAGAGAGAAAGATCACTTTGTCAAGAGAAACTAGATCTGACAGTTGGACCGTGAGCGAGTGAAGATGCCCTGCATTGACCAATGCTGACGTTCATAGAATTAGCACACGATGCGTGACGAGCTCTGTCTATACGGTGCATCGAGATCGCAGCTTCAATCCCTTGCCTCGGATGGAGCAGTGACGTAGGAAACCCCGTCATGTAAATGATTCCCGAAGCCCACATTCAGATCTCCTCCGCCCGGGCTTGGGAAGCCACAAGCATTGTCTCGCCCAGACCCTCTAACCGGCTGTGACTATTTGTGTGTATACTGCACAGTACGGTCCATGCTACACGAGCACTGAGAAGTCCTTACTGCGATACATGTGATCCTCGGAGCGGTTGATGGCCCAGACCTTCTTCAGCGTGAATTCCGGGTCGAGCAGCAGCGGGTAGAGCCCGACGAACATGTGGTAGCCGAAGCTGATCCTGACCCTGCCGGCGTACCCGTCCTCATCTCGCGCTGCGCCTGCAGGGGGATTCCAATCCACATCGTAGATCCAGGCGGCCACATCCGCGGAGGCATCTGTGCCGTTCAGCACGTCCGCCACCGGCGGCATGCTGAAGGTGTCCATGACGACAAAGTACTGCTCGTCGAGAAAGTGCGCTCTCTGTGGCGTCGTGCCCCCTTCTTCGAGCGTCCCGCCGTACCGCGCCATGCGGTGGATGAACCGGGCCTGGATGCAGGCGTTGTCGTCGTCGTCGTCGCCCCGCGGCACCGGCGTCTCCGAGACAAATGTAGTTGCTCATCCGGCAGAGACGTCTCGTGATCCACTCCTGCTGAATACCTACTTGAATGTCCTAGGGATCCGTCCAAGGCCAACATGAGTGAACTGCTCGGAGTCGCTGCTTGCAGCCTTCTCCAAATCACTTCGGAGACAGCCGTCAAGGTTAGGCACATGGGCGAGGCCTCGGGAAAGACTTCTCGGTGGTGTCTGAACTGCGGGAACGCGCTACACTTGTGCAATATCAACGCTGCAGGGCTAGGGCCTGGCCAATAGCAAAGAGCCATGCGTGCTCGACTTACTGAGGCTCAACGACTACCGCAAGGCCTGCCTGCCGCGGTACCGCTACTCAGTAATCGTGGGGGTGACACTATGCTGGTGCGGGAACGGCCTCGGCTCGGACACACATCGAGACGAGGATAAGGGGGGGGGGGGGGGTCGAGCAAACTTCCTGGTCTCGGAAACATAGACAAATATATTACAAAGCACGGCGTACACTGGCTATCTCGATCACTATTTTCTCAGCTAGCCCGGCCATCGTCCTATGAGCGCAGTTTGGTACAAACAGCATCCTGGCATTTCTCTTCTCGTCCGGCCGCGCGAATCCTTTGGGATCCCACTGTGCCAAACAATGCTTACATCTAGAGGGAGACGCAGCCGCCGGCACTGTCCTCGAGGAACACGCCGCCGTAGATCTGGCCCTCGTCGATGCCCGCGGACTGGAAGCCCTTGTTGACAATGTCGGTCGTCTCGCCGGTGGGCTTCTTGAGAATGCCCATCTGGAACTGGCCGAAGCCCGAGTTGTCGTTGGGTAGTGGGGTCGGGAAGGCCGGCTTGAGCGGGGTGTTGGCGTTGGGGGAGGTGAAGACCTGGATGGTGCTGTTTTTGGTTTGGCGAGTGCCGTGGTTAGCCACCAGTTGCCGCAGAATGAGTGGGCGTGGTGAAGAGAGGAGAGGAGAAGGGAAAAGAGCTTCATGTGAGCTGACATACTTGGCATTGTAGTCGAGAGTGACGGCGAAGGTCTGCCACTCGCCGCGCAAGTTGATGGGCGTCGAGAAGATGACGTCGAGCTTGCGGTTCAGGATCTTGAACGTGTTGGCGGGGAACTCGGGGCGGCCGATCAGGCTGCCGGCCGTGAAGTGGAAGTGGTTGCTGCTGAAGTCGCCAGCCTCGTGCCAGACGTTCTATGCGTAGAGCAGAAGCTTGGTCAGCAGGGCAGTCTCGGGGGACATAGGGAGGTCGAGCATAGGCAAAGCAATGTGGAAGAGAAATGCTTACCAGGTACTCGTGCGTGAGGTTGAGCGGCCGCGCCGGGTCCTGCTTCACACTCCAGTGCAAAGTCTTGACGCCCGTGTTACCGGGGCCGGCGGCGTTGGTGTCGTTCTTGAAGAGGAGCCCGGCCCGGCGGAAGCCGAACTGCGTCTTGAAGATGGAGCGGTCGTTGATGGTGACCTCGAAGGACTTGTGCTTGGCAGGGTCGTCGAAGCGGGCCAGCCCGCACGCGGCGTTGCCCGGCGCCGCGCCGGCAGCAGCAGGGAACTTGATGATCTGGGACCAGGTGTCGTTGCCCTTGACGTTGTTGGGGTTGAAGAGGCTCGTCGCCGCAGCGTCGAAGTCGGTGAGCTTGGCAGCGATGGGGATCTGGCCAGAGAAGACGACGGGGCAGCTGATCTTGGTGGCAGTGGCACCGGGGCGGCCAGGCACCGGCGGCAGCGCACTGGCGAGGGACGCCAGAGCGACAAGAGATGTCGTGAAGAAAGCCTTGAGAGCCATGCTGTCTGCGTGAGTGAAAAGAAAGACCGAGGGTAGGTAAACGGATGAAGACGATGCACGAGAAGACCCAGCGAGATCGCAAGTCGACGTCTGGACTGGACACTAATTGGGGTTTTATAGATGGCAATCCCTGCCTTGATTGCCGTCGTGGCTATTTGGGCGGCCCTATATCTGCCCACGGGACGTAGCACTCCGCGCTCTCCCAGACCCATGCCCAGGGCCAGGAATCCGCCCATCTGGGTTTGCAGGGATCGCAACTCTATTCGATCTCCGGAGTCCGGCTGCACCGGATCTGCGGCTGGTTGGTGCCGGGGGTGGCGTTGGCCAGGCACAACTCGTGTGCAGCTCACATGTGCGGCGTCTGCAGGTCGAGCAACTGGCTGCAGTGGCTAAAGTGTACGGAAGAGGGGGAGAGTTTGCCCCTGGCAACTCTGGGTGCTGTGTCAGCCGCTGTCTGAACCAGAGCTTCTCGAAAAGCATCGGCCCCTCGGCAGCACGGGAAGCAGGAATCACACGGTCCAGAGGGGTGCTTGGTTTGAACCCCTGGCTCCGCGAAACGCTGGCGGCCAACGACCAAAAGTTTATCTGCATGTCATTTCCCAGGAACAGGCAAGAGACATGACTCAGCATCCCGGCCCATAATGCCAGACTCCTAATTATACATTCCACTAACGTCTCGGCACTTAAGGGGGCTTCAACTTCAGACGAACACGCGGCTGCACTCGATTGACGTCGCTCTTGCTCCCGTGGGGTCCGGGCTGCCCTGAGCAAAAGGACGTGTTTCAGGGGGCCTGCGACGGGCATGCTCAATGCCATGTGATTGCACCGCAATGCCTGCTTTGTCATCATGCGCATTCGAAGCTGTGGGATGCTTTCCAAGATTACCATCGTCGGAGCTCGGAACTGTGCACTTTCCAAGCTGGGGAGCTCGCTTCCCCATGCCAAGGGAGACCACATACAGATGCAGTCTCCGTTGACATGCCACTCGTAGGCTGGTCGATACAGCGCTGACTGGACAAATTGCACCTAGTAAAAAATCTTTGGACTCGAGTGAACTGTTTCTACAATCGACCGAGTCGGAAGAGAAGGGCTGCCGTGTCCATTACAAAAACCAGAACCTGGTGCGTCACGGTTGGCGGAGCATCACATGCACGGCGCTCGGTGCAACGACCTCCGAACAGCGCGGAATTGCTGGTTAGCTTCACGCAACTCTAGTGCAATCGTACGTTGGCCATGCTCTTTTTATGAGGGGCGCCATAGTGCCCCCCTGCCACCACTGAGTCGGCATCCTGAGCTCCTCTGGAGTATATGAACCGAGCTTTAGAGCTCGCAGTCAGTCTTTTAGAACTGTTCCTTTAAACAGACAAGTCTCGATTACCACTGTCGACATCACTCACGCAAGGCTATCTCTGGCGTCAAAACTTTGGCTGCATCAAAGCCGCATGAGGACTATGAAGGAGAAGGCCTCTACGAGCTTGGGCTCTATCGTCCGACCGGCTTCCGTTTTTTGAGAGGTCCAGAGGTCCAGTGGTCCAGAGATAGTACACCAACTTGAGGCCCGTAGTTCATGCGATGCCAAGTTCATCATACCTACATCCGGTGCTCCCTGCCTCCTCAGTCTGATCGGCCACTAATTTGCTGCCACAGGAGTCGCCGGTGGCTGCATCTCAACTTCCGTAACACAATTACCGTGAACATCCTTAGACTTCAAGCGGGAGAGATAGTTCCCCAGATCCTACACTGGCACGGTTGATGCATTCTCCTGCTGCTCTCTCACGCACCGCTCCCCTCTAGCTTTTGTACTTGACCAATTGCAATGGTCCGATGTATGGCACATCACTCGCTGCTCAGCCAGGCAGGATTGTATCTGCGAAGGGGAACGGAGTAAGTTTGCTATCCCACGCTCACGCCAAGAATAAGGAGTGATTATCACCAGCTTGACGACCTGCTCCTCATTCCCTCCAAGCTGTTGGCCGGAAAAGAGATAATGGTAATGAGCAACAACACCAGACAGCCGTACGATAACGACATAACAGAGACAGCAAAGCAGGGAAATATTGGGCAGTCGGAAGAAATGCAGCGCAAGACGAAGTCAAGAGGCGGTTGACGGAGATTCTGCAGATGCTGATATTTGCCCCGTTCAAGTTCGCCCGCATAAGCAAGCAGACAAACACAACTCGACAGCTCACTCACAGAAACGAAGTCTATGGCACTCGTTGAATGTCGTTCGGAAAGTCGGCTATGCATAAACCTAAACCTAACCCAAAGAAATGAACAGCCTTTTTGAGAGCTGAGAGAAGAATCGAATACACCACAAGGTAGCTCAACCACACTGGGGACAAGTCCCGAATCAGAACAGCCCGATCCTGAGATTTGACGCTGTCCCATCTGCCTAAGCAGAGGCCACCGTTTGGTTGAGTGACCACTTGCCAATCATCCCGCAAGCCCTGCGGAACGGATTTAACCTCTGTAGACCGAGGGGCCGGGCATCTTGTATGTCTGGGCGCGAGAGTGGTCGTTGATGTTGAACTAGAGTAATCACTGCGTCAGCGGCCAACTCGTGGAAAACAGAGGAGGGGAAAAGGTGCACGATCCAAAGATTGGGGTGAAAGACAAGAAACTCACGCTGATGTTGGAGTCGCCCTGCTGAGCGTAGCCAGGAATGGACGCCTTGTACGAGTCGGCGGGGACGCCGGTACCGGAGCCGCCGACGGCAAGCTGCGCGCACTCAGCGTACCACTGGGGCGCGTTGGCCTGGTGCAGGGCGATGAGCTCGTGGCGGACGAGGTAGTTGCCGGGGGCCAGGTTGGGGATGGTGCTGGTGAAGCCCTTGTTGCCCCCGACGAGCTTGGCGATGCCCCAACCGCTGGGGGTCTCGGAGTCGAGGAAGACGGTCTTGCCGTCGCCGCTGAAGCCGGACTCGTCGATCTTGAACCAGCCCTTGCCGCTGCCGTCGCAGCTCGAGAAGGCCCCCGCGCACTTGTACATCCAGACCATGACGGGGCCCTGCGAGTGCGTCCACTGCGACCAGGTGGCGGTGATCGAGTCGCCGGGCTTGACGGGGGCCGAGAGCGCCGCCGAGGTGCCGCCGTTGCAGCGGACCTTCGAGTCGCTGGCGGACAGGGTCGGGTTGTAGTCGGGCCACTGACGCTGGATCACGGGGTTGGAGCTTGGGGCGAAGCCGTTGTAGCTGCAGCATGGTGTTGTCAGTATACTGTTGTCACTATGGTGAGGAAGGGTTTTACTGACCCCTGGTAGTTGGTGCCAGCAATGACGTAGCTGGTGACAGCACCGTGGGCGGCAACCTCGGCGGCGAGGAAGCCTAGTGCGGCGATGGCGGAGGAGAGATGCATCTTGTTGGTCGCGGCTTGCAGGTGGCGCAAAGTTGTTCAAGTAGCGTGTGTCGAAGGGTAGATGCGTGAAGAGAGAGGGACAGTATGAGGCAGTTCGAGGGAATATCGAAAGCCTTCCGAGCCTTTAAGTAGGACCACGAACCTGCAACTAATGGTCTCAGTCGCCGCTTGTCCCGTGGTTCCCATGGGCTTATTGCTCCCTCATAGAGACCACTAGCGACATGCGACTCTGCCATGAACCGCATGATGCCTTTCTTGGAGCCAAGTTTCGACAAAGAAGCGTCCTGATTGGGCCATCTAGACTGATGGTTACATTTCATGGCTAGGGGTGCTATGCGGTCCTCCAATCCGGAGCGTGGAGTCGGCGGTTCTGATCGGCGCGAGGCTGTATATCCTGGACCATCTGCCTCCGTGCCGGAAGCGACCCCTGGGAAACGCGACGGTGCTGCGGTTGACTCCCGGACATGGTAGGAGACGTTTAAGATAAAAAGCCGGAGGCGAACATGTATCTGGTAATCTCGCTTTCTGCAATGGTCTGCGGAAAACTGGCGCAACGATCGAGATCCAAGATCTCGAGTTCCGTGGTCTCGAGCTCGAGGGGGGGAACAGTCGCGGTGAGCCTCGCAACAGCTTGCGCCTGAGGGTTTACTGACGCAGGCTGCCTGGAAAGTGCGTACTTTGTGCTGGTTGGCCCAGGTGAGACTGCAACCCTATAGCATCCAGACTATCGGCCCCACAATACGGACCGTTGACCCGGCACTCTATCGGCATGGTCCCGCCGTCAGCCGATGCTTTTTGTAGAGGAGCCACATATGCTTGCCGTGACCGGAATGCCGGGCTGCGCAAAACAGTAAACCGCAAAACGTAGGCTTCCTGCGTCATCTAATATCCAAAGCGCATCCCGCAGTGGCATATTGGCCACCCAAGACACGTCACCACGCATCCTGGTCGTTCCCCCATGCGGAAGACTCTTAACGCTGGTAGATGTATTTGAGGTTGGGTCGTTGAGCTGGAGTGCTGGGATGCGGGCGAGCATCCGCGGGTGGTGGGGACGAAAGAAGCTTGTTCGTTTAGAGGCCGGGAGGGTGTGCCCCGGACCGGCCACTTCATCAGGGAATTTGGACTGCCTAGGCCACGATCGCCGTGCGGGGATATGGCGATCTGGGAGGGTTGTCCGGAAGGTTATATTCCCGTGCCAGTGGTACCGTACTTACTGCGACGGTGGCTGACTCGCTTATTTGGGGCAACTCACCTCAGGCCTGGGCGTATCTAGTCCCATGCTGTTCACGGGGAGCACAGCCTATATATATATATATATATATACGACCAAGAGCATTAAGTGAGCTACGGAATTAATGACACAGCACATGGGATATGCATACGGGAACGCATTCTCAACGATTCATGTCTTGTCAGGCGGAACACGGAGTGACAATGCACATTCTGCAATCTTTGAGCTATCCACGCTCGGTACGAGTGGTTGTCAAGCGTTGTTGATGCAGCCGATGACACAGAAGTGCAGCCGTCTGGAGAGGGCTGCGGGGAGATTGATGCTTTTCAGCGTCTGTGGTCGACTTGGGCAGCAAACCGATGGCTTCCTGGAAGCTTTCCTCGATGTCTTTGATCTTTTAATCACTGTGTTGGATAGAGTACTAGCTGTTAGATTACCATTTCAAGCACGCGCATGAGGAAACGCTGCAAAGAAAAGACGTACTAGTCGAGACACGGACTCGCTGACGAGGTGCCGAGGTGCAAGGCTGGAGGGTTGTGACGCACCCGTTCCCTGCCCGCTTCTGTTGCTGCAAGGTTTCTTGTGGTCACGACCAACCTTGCGATTCCGACATAAATCACACTCCCATAGGCCATGGGAAGAATAGCGAATCAGCTCGGTAGACACGGCCGCGGAGGCAAGCCTGGCCTTGATACAAGACCCGTTAACAGGAACAGACATACCGCGAGATGGGTGGGAGCGGCGTGATGCTACTCGGGGACCTGCGGGCTGCCTTCATTCGAGTGGGCACTGTCTATGGCTTTCGTGAATGGTAACAAATAACCAGATAGTGGTGATGTGTTGTTGTCGAACCCTTGTCGACGGTGGCGGCTCAAGCTGTCGAAATTGAAAGTCAGGGCTCAGGACTCAGCGGCAGTACTCGATTGAACCAGAGGGACTGTTCGAACGGGTCACTGCCTCTGACAGTCCGATATGGTACTCGATGTCTGCTTTGCATCGCAGCATGGTTGAGATCGAGGCGTCACAGACTCACAGCATCTTGCTTGGCCAGCCTCAGGCCTGGAAGACACCCTTCAGCCACACCTGGGCGGACGATGCTGGGCCCCGCGGTGCCGACGAAATGCTCCTTCATGCCTGCCATGCCACCGTCATTCATACTTGAAGACATCAAGTGTAACTGCCGTCCAAAATGCAATTGTCCCTTCCATCTAGTGCTGAAAACGTCAAAACAACCGCGTCGCCACCTTCTTCGTCCTCGCCACAGTCCACGCCTGCTCAACGCCCAAGAGCCGGCACACTTCTTCCCCACAGAGACCAGGGCCATCACACGGACACGACTTCCCTTGACCCCTCAGCAAGACTTCTGCAGCAACCACCCAGACGAGCCTGGCCATGTCGCCATGACCCCCCCAAGCTGAATGCCAAGACGAAAGGCCCCCTGCTCTATGACTGATACTCTGTGGCGGGCAGCGGCAACACCGGGACAAGCCATGCCCTCCCGTCATTGGAACCTGTCGAAGCTGTTAGCGCAAGTTATTCCCCTACAGGGCCGGTCCAGACCCGCCAACCCGCAGCCATCCCAATTACCCCCTCCCAGGGCCGTTGTAATCCTCCGATCAGCTCCCAAGGCGGTTGGACGACTGCCACTCCAACAATGTCTCTGATATGTAACATATAGCTCGCCGCCATGCCGTTGCCTTGCCGGCCACATGGCATCTCCGGCAAGGGTCACCTGAGGACCACTGTCCGAGGCCGCCTCTGGCTAATTTGCAGCTGCCGGAGTCTGTGGCGCCGCGACCACTCTCGAGACTGAAGAGAGCCACGAGGAGAGATCGGCAATGGAAAGCGTCATCGCTCCATCAGGCTACTTCGGGGAAAATTCTGGTAGAAAAGGGTGGTCCGGCTGCTCCATTCTGCGACGCCGTCTCCCCTGAGATGCCGACTACGAGCACCGGCTAGTCCACACCAGGCAAGGCGTACGCCAATAGAAGTGCACTATTGCAGGTGGTTCCGCGACCAAAGCGCAACTTGAGGGAGGGAACCCCGCCACATTTCGTTAAATCACCAGGCACACGCATTTGCCAGTTAAACAAAGGCCAGTCGAAGCCCTCGACCCTGAAAGTTTGCAACCTTCATCGAAATCACAGTCATCAAAAGAACTCGTTGCCCGCAATGAGGCTCATTAGTGTGGCTGTGGCCAGTCTGGCCGTCTCCTTCGCCGTGGCGGCAGAAGTTGGCGAGCGAGTATGCAACAACTGCACCAACGAGTCCACCGAGCCGTACATCGAGGCACCGGCGCCATGGGATCTCGAGGCTGAGACTGCTTACATCGTGCCCATGCTCGGCGTCCTGCCCGACCTGCCCGTCAAGGCCTTTGCACCGCTGGAACGCACCTCATCCTATGCCACGAGTGGCACCTGTCTCGCTGGCGTCGGCCTGATGATGGTCATTCGCTACAAGGATAGCCCGGTCGGACCTTATGACGAATTCATCATCATTCCCGGGCTCTTCGCCAACCAAGAGGACGAGGGCCTTCCCAAGCTGCGCATCAGCAGAATCTATGTCTCGCACAAGTACACAACATGGAACGGCCGTAGGAGTAAGTCAATGGCTCGAGCGTTCTTTCAAAGAGTCTCACATCATACAGTCTTGCTAATTCCTCCAACTCCAGACTGGAACATCCCCAAGCATCTGGCTCGCTTCGACTGGACCTCGGGCCCCAACGGCAGCGAGAAGGTCGAGATATATCCTCACGACACATCGGTGCCACTCGACGAGTCTGGAGGCGCTTCATTGCTGCCATTCTTCCAGGCTACCTTTAGACGGCCATTGGCAGCTGATCAGGTGCAAGTTCCCCTCAGCACCGCCGTCCTGAACAACCTCGGCGGCCTAGGACTGGACCCCCTGACACTCGCATCACCCCCTCTTCCTTACGGCAAGGGCAAGTACGGCGAGCTGCAGGGTACTTCACAGTGGGCGAACACGCACTTTGGCGTGAACGGTGCCTGGGCAAGCGTTGGGACGGTAGATCTGTACCAGGGCCCCAAGGGTGACCAGGTCGGCGACACTGGCGTCAATGCTGTTGGCGATGAGTACTATCCCAATTTCTGGCCCGGCATGTCCAGTATCAATGTTGCTCTGAAGTTGAGGGGCGCCACAGTGGGGTTTAGTGCCCCTGAGTTATATAATTAAGGGCAGCTGAGGAGAGAGATAGGTAGGCCCCGAGTGATGTTGTGAAATACAGGTGTTTCCACTTCCACTTCCACTTCCACCGACATCCAACGCCGAAGTCTTCGCCATCACGGTCTGCCGCCACACTTCATTGCGTGTGCCACAGAAGGCCTTTGGGTGGAGCAAGGCCGACTTGGCGCGCATTGGGAACCAGCATTATATCTTGTACTGGGGACACCGAAGAGACGCCTCTCGTACAACCACGTAGTTAGCGGGACAGGGAAACATACAGGCCCGGCTGGTCACAACCAATCAATCATCACAGCGTAGCTCATACATGATGACTCGACTAAGAGGCCCAGTGTCACCGAGACTTACACGATGCTATACACGTTAGCGTCAGTCGGGGAGGTCTACGGCGACCTTGACAGCACCCAAACTTTGGCGCACGCCACTGGAAGGAAAAAAGATTCTCCTCACAAGTGCCAACTTCTACTGTATTTGATGATTTTGAAGACAAAGGGGGGGTGCTGACGCCCTGCCTTTTCCTACCACACGAGTGACCAGTCCTGCCAAGGTGACTTCTCAAGGCTGCCTGCAAGTTGATGTTGCTTAGTGGCCTCCTGACTCAAAAAGGCCCCACTAAATACACCTGCCGCGGCGGCAACGTCTTGGTATTTAGTGTGGGCGCGTCTTTGCCTGCCGCCACGGTCCAAGAGTTCCCATTTCCATCGACATCCAACGCCGACGTCCTCGCCATCACGGCCTGCCACCACACTTCATTGCGTGTGCCGCAGAAGACCACTTGTGTGCGTCTCTCGCTCTCGCCTCTTTTGTCATGATGGTGTCCTTGTTGGGATGGCTCCCCAGACTCGGTCGCGCATGGAAGCCGCTCGACTTCGCCCAGGCCAGCCGTTTCGTCCGTCTGCCAACAGAACAGTTGATCGACGAGGAACGCCTGCCGGGCTATACCGCATCTCAATATTACCCAGTCCGTTTGGGCGAGGTTATCAAGGATCAATATCAGATCGTTGGCAAGCTTGGCTTCGGTGCTAGCTCGACAGTCTGGCTGGCCCGTGATCTCGCGTACGTCAAGCCTCTGACCCCGTTCTGTATGCCTTAGGCTCAAGGCCTCGCAATTCGTAATTGCGCCCCTGACAGCATTGGTTCCTCGCAGTCGTAGACGACATGTCGCCCTCAAGCTCTTCGTGCATGCAAAGTCCATAGGTGCCCAGCTGGACAACGAGGTCCAAATTTACAACCGTATCAGTCTCGCCAACAAGAATCACCCAGGCCGCACGGCTGTTCGCGAGCTCCTCGACTCATTTGACGTCTCAGGACCTGACGGCAGCCATCGATGTCTAGTCCATCTGCCGCTGTGGGACAGCTTGCTCGCCTTCATCCATCGGAATCCAGAGGGCAAATTGCCCGCCATCATAGTAGCGGGCGTTCTTCGGCAATTGTTCGTTGCGCTGGACTATCTGCATACCGAGTGCAAAATCATACATACCGGTAAAGCCTTGGAGATCTTACTGCCCGGCCAAACACGTATCTACTGACGCAGCTTTCTGGCCTTAGATATCAAGGCCGACAATATAATGTTCAGTATAGAGGACGAATCAGTCTTCGAAACTTTTGAGCAGGCGGAATTGGATAATCCCTCTCCGAGGAAAGAGGTAGATGGGAGAACAATATACACCTGCCGAGAACTCCCGCGGCCTAGACGTTACGGCGTCCCGATGCTGTGCGATTTTGGCTCTGCAGTTCCGGGAGATGAGGAGCACAGCGAGGACTGCCAGCCTGCTGTGTATCGAGCGCCTGAGGTCATCCTGGAAGCACCCTGGGGGTACAAGATCGATATCTGGAATGCCGGCTGCATGGTGAGTTATTGAACTTGTCATGATGGATTGTTCTTGCACTCTTTATGAAGCGCTGACTATGGTCATTATTGAAAGGTGTGGGACATTTTCCAAGGGTTCCATCTCTTCAGTGGATACGACCCGGAGCACGAGACATACCGTAGCCGGGCACATCTTTCGGAGATGATAGCCCTGCTTGGCCCGCCACCCCTCAGTGTCCTATCTCAGGGTCGTGACACCAGCAAATACTTCACTAATACCGGTAGGTCTGAAGAAAGCCAGAGTGTTGGCACTCTGGCAGCACGCAATGCTCCAAATCCACTCACGCAACCTCCGTGTCTCGTAGGTGACTTCTCTGCGGATATCAGCATCCCGAAGCCGACAAAGCTTGGCGATATCGAGTATCGACTCGAAGGAGAGAGCAAGGAGCGTTTTCTAGCTATGATGGACCGCATGCTACAGTGGGATGCGGCGAAGCGCAGCTCTGCCGCGGAGCTCGCTAAGGACGAGTGGATCCACAAGCAGCTTCATGGCTGAAACTGCGATTCATACACTACATTCACGATGAGCATGTGTTGAGGGTGGGGTGAGAGGAGCTCGAAGCGAGATGCATCCCACTCAACGACCGACAAGCGTGCTAGCTTGTGCGATTGTTTGAGGCCTGTCTTCGTGACGACAAAGTCGTAGCTGCGTCAATCTGTATGGCAAGGCCATGTTCATGATCACAATGTATACGACCATTGACTAAGTTATTGGGCAGCATAGCAGGACGGACCAAGACATCTTACTAGCTAGGACTTCGGGGATATGTTATATACTAGTACTCATTTAAGATGCTGTTAGGTGTTCTCTAACCGAAAAAGAAAGAAGAAAGCCCCAGCATACTTCAACTCCGAGCCCAGCCGGTCGTAATATCATATGCGAAGTCAAGCGCTCGCCATTTGGGGTCTCGGCAGGCTCGTGGACAAGTACGCCCCCTTCCACGGCTTCAGAGCCTGCGCGACGATGACCCACGTGGGCAGCCAGGGCGTGAGGTACCTGCCCACGAGGCGGAACAGCCAGCCGGACCAGGCCGAGATACGTATGATCTGCTGGCTGCTGTCCACGGCGGCACGGACGCGGGGCTGTCTCTCGCGACAGACGTCCGGGAGGATGCGCTCAATCTCGGCCGTGGAAGGTGGGCTCATCGATGGCGTGCCGGCATCCTCGTATTCTCCGTCGGATGATCCCTCCGGGGATTGTTTCACGCCTGATGCCGAGGAAGCTTCCGTCTTCTTCTTCTCCTTCTGCCTCTCCAGCGCGGCGTAAAGGCGATCGACGAGCATGAGCACCAACTCCGCCCCCTGAGCACCTCCCTGCGCGAGGATCGGGTTCGTCTTGGCCACCGCGTCGCCGAGGCAGATGACCCTGCCATAGTTCCACCTGCGCAGGCAGTGGTTCGGGCACGCCTGCGTCGTGATGCGGTGGCAGTTGGCGTACACATCCCCGAACGTCGTCGTGTCCGTGAGCCTGGCGCGCGAGAGCTTCTCGCATATCTCGGCGCCCTTGGGGTCGTCGACGGCTTTCCACCGCGGGATGTTCGCGCGCCCCTTTGTCAGGGGCACCTTGAAGAAGATGAACCAGCACGCCTCGCCGTTGGCGCCGCCGAAGACGCCGATCGTCATGTCCTGCATGGATACCTGGTAGGCCGTGTCCTTCTCGAGGTCGCCCGTCTTGTGGGAGAGGCCGAAGACACAGGCAAACTCTGTCTCAAGGTCTGTCATAGCACCGTCGTGTTAACCACCAGTCAAAGTCTTTGATGGAGCTGCAAATGACAGACAAACCTTCACCATGATCTCCCTCAAAAATCTTCGGATCGGACTCGTCAGCGAGCCGCCACATCTCAGCCCGCACGACGCTGTTGATCCCATCGGCGCCAACAACGACATCAACGTCGAACGACTCGGCGACCTCTCCCCCGACATGCACCCTCACACCGTCATCCCCAGCCAGCGGCTCGATCTGGCTCACCTTCTTCCCCGTCAATATCTTCCGCTTGCCGCCCTCGCTAAGATTCTGATACAGGATCCGCAGCAGCTGCGAGCGCGTGAATGTCGCGATCCCATACCCGGCTGCCGCGGCGCGGATCTTGTCCCCTACACTGTGCCGAAACATCAGGTTGCCCTCTAGGTCGCGGCAGCTGAGCCGGCACAGCTCAGTCGACGCCGCGCCGACGTCGTCTAGGACGCCGAGCTGGTCCAGCACGCGCTGGAAGTTGGGGTACAGCGCCAGGCTCGCCCCGATCTCGGGCGTGATGTCGGGATATGTCTCGAGCAGGACGAAGTCGATGCCCAGCCGGTCGAGGTGCAGCGCGGCCGTGAGCCCCGTCATACCGCCGCCCACGATGGCCACCTTGAACGGCCGGGCCGGCGGGATCGTGGGGCTGGTATCGCTGACCGCCGTCGACATTGTGATAATAGCAGCGGTTGGCTAATGTTCGGGGTGCGATTTGGCTTCTGTGACTGCCTGATGCCGGGATATCGTCCGTACGAGTGCTGAGAGGTCTTTCTGACAGCTGGGCGAAATACCGAGTCCTCGTCAGCGAAGTCTCGGTATCGGGCATAAGGTCTTGGCGGTGGGCTGACCGCTGGGTGGACCTGAGCGTCTTGACTCTTGAGTACCCCTGAATCAACAACGCCCAATCAGGCGTGCTCGTTCATGCCGCCATGTGTGGTACGGGATATTGTCAGTGGACCACTCCCAAAATTAAGATCAGGTATGTGTTCAACGCTGGCTGTGTATTATGTAACTACTATCTAAGGCTGATGAGATTCATTATGAACCTGAAGCCTGGGCTTCGACGTGGGCCTACTTTGGCTTCGCTGTCATGTATTATGTATACTGAAGCTGGAGCTAAGGGGAAAAATGCATCCTTCCAAATCGCTCAAGAGCCACGGCTTGTCAGTTTTGGTGAAGCTGGCATGTTTCAAGAAAGCCAGCGCCAGGCGACTGCTACGACACAAAACGTGGTGAAGGCCAGCAGTGCAATTAGGAACACTCAGGCAATGGAGACAAGCCGATCAAACAGGTTAGGCGGTCCATAGTCATCATAACCCTTGTCGTCGTCATCTTTTTCGCTGTCGCCATCTTCAAGGGGCCCAGAGTCGTTTAGCTCGTCGGAAGCCGCACTCCCTTTGTCCACCCAGTCTCTACCTGCAGCCCCTGCAAGCGCGGGTACACCGTCTGTGAAGATACAGTCGTCTGCATTCGCCAAGTGGATGCCGGGAAAGCCTCCGGAGTTCAGCCGGACAAAGTTGTCGAGAAGCTTGAGCAGGTCTGCTTCTAAGTCGCGGTGGTGTCTCTGCCCGATATCTGTCCAGGAGCTTCCAATGGCCGGCTCACCAGTGAACATGTACACAATCGCAGACTATGAGGGCGAGTAGATGTCGAACTGGAGGAGCTCCTGTCCTATCATGGTGTACTTCGTCGGCCTGGCCAACGCCATTCGCAGAGCTTCCCGGATGGCACTAAGGTGATCATGGTAGATGGCATCCTCCCAGTCTGTGAACAAGGTGAGGCCATTCAATGGCAATTTCCTGTCGTCGACGAGCCTGCCTGCGATGTGCATGTGGACTCTCATGGTACCGCTGTTCTCACATTTGTCACCCTCGTGCTTGACGACGATTCTGATGGTGATTAGTCTGGCCGAGCGTGGAAGGCTTGTGGTGGTTGAGGATTGACGGTGGGGTCGGTGCAGATCAGCGCCGCCTAGACGAGGCTATCGTCGACGGTCGAGCTCGGGCCAGATTTGTTCGCCAGTGGAAATATTCCATCCCTTGGGTCGATCGGCTTGGACTGTTGTCGGTGCCGCCATGTTTTTGAATTATAGAATGCAAGATGTGACTCGTGACGAGGACTCTTCGCAGCGGTTGGGGATGAAGATGACGTGAAGATTGGATACAGGAAGGGAGATGCGTCCAAGACCGATGAGTGGAGCAAGAAGAGTAAGTGAAGGAGAGTGGTGATGGGCCAGTCGATTAGGACTGGAGGCAGGTGCGAATCAAGGGCCTGGCTGGGCTGCCGGACGGCGCGTAATTACATCTTTGCCATGTTGTAAGAGTGGCAGGAACCGAATAGCCACTGCTGCAAAGCTTGCGCGTTACAGCAGTCCAGGGCGCTCTGGTCCGGTTCTCGGAACAACCACGGCCTGGATGGAGCATGCAGTCGACACGGCAAGCAGAACCAAGTGCGAAACAAAAAGAAAAAACTGCGACATCCTCAAACCGCGGGAACACGCGCAACACAGGCCGGCGAGTCATGCCACGTGCACCATGCACCGCCAAGGCCAAAAAGAACTCCGAATCGGGGAATCGAACCCCGGGCTTGACGGATCATGGGAGGATGAGAGCGTCAAATGTTAGCCACTACACCAATTCGGATTGCATGTGCAGCGCTTATATCATATTGAGTATGTACAAAAGCTAAGCATCACCGGGCGCCGGCTGTGGTCCGGACCCTGGCCAGAAGGGCCAGTTGAAAAGACGAAACGAAGCGGACTGAGGTTGGCCACGAAACAACCGCAGTGTCGACTTTTGAGACCAGGCAATGTGTGCTCAAGAGGAGTGTCAAGCAAAGTAGACCCGTCGTGCTGGCACACGGCGTGCCCTCGGATACTTTCTGGTAACTTGTAGACGCCCTGGTCTAGATGACAACGTCGATACGCGGCATGGCCAGGAGGCATGGGCATGGATGGGCCAACGGTATACTACCGCCCGGATCTGCCGGAGCACACGAGGCCACTGCCGCAAGTGTGCGCCACACGATCCGGCGGGAAGCAGGGGAGAGGGTATGTGCCGCGATCTTGGCACGGCAGCTACTCCGTGCCACCTCTCGGAGCGGCCCATCCCGGGACCCGAGTCTCCGAGGTTATGTAAGGTTTGCAAGGAACATATCTACGATAAGTGAGCGAGGAAGGGTACTTCACACCGCCGTTACGAGCCTCCCCAGTCGGCCCCGAGTCGCGCAGAGGGGCCAGCATATCAAATATCCCGGCACCGGCGCAGGCACAGGCATTCGTTTCGCATCCTGCGCGCGTGTTCGTAATCGTACGGTGGCGGACTTTCCGCCCCGGCGCTGACATGTCTGTGTGTGACGCTGGACCCTGCCTGGTGAATCGATAATAAACCTGGGGACATATATAAGTGGTGTTGGCTCTCCACAACTTCTGGACCAGCCCACAGACACCAGTGACGCCGATGGACAACAAAGAACACATTCCATTTTCGGACAGGGCAGTATCCCAGTCAGAGTTGATGATGATTGCCTCTCCATTGCAACTGGCAGGCGTTGGAGTGGTTGCGGTAAGTTCGTCCTTCCATAAACTGGCCAGACCACCCGGCGGGGTCTAGGCACTCAAGTGCACCCTATACAGATCACACATGACGTTCTCTGCTTGACTGTGCTGACCTGCCCGACTCGCATCCTCCAACACAGGTACTCGCCTACTTTGTCGTCCAGACAGTCTACCGCCTCTACTTCCACCCTCTCGCCAAAGTCCCCGGCCCCAAGCACTGGGCCATTACCGACCTCTTCTACGTGAGGCACTTCATCAACGGCACCTGGGATGGCCACCTCAAGACGCTCCACGACAAGTACGGCCCGGCCGTCCGCTACACGGCCAACCAGGTCTCCTTTAACTCCCCCGACGCCTGGAAGCCCATCTACGGTCATAAGATGAACGCCGAGCGAAACTTCGATAAGGATCCCATGTTCTATGCCGACCGCGAAGGGGATGCCACCCATATCATCACTGCCAACAACGACGACCACCGCCGCATGCGCCGCGTCCTCGCCCACGCATTCTCTGAGAAGGCCCTCCGCGGCCAGGAAGGCATCATGAAGGGCTACATCGATCTCTTCGTCCAGCGCATGGGCGAGAAAGCAGCCGCCAACGAGGCCATCAACATCGTCCTCTGGTACAATTTCACCACCTTCGACCTCATCGGCGACCTCGCCTTTGGCAAGCCCTTTGGCATGCTCCAGAGGGGTGTCTACCACCCCTGGGTCGCCATGATCTTTGAGAGCCTCACCGTCCTGCCCTACCGCGGGGTCCTCAACCGCTACCCCTTCCTCAAGCCCTTTGCCGACCTCATCACCCCAAAGCGCCTCGCCGAGAGCTACGCTGAGAACGTCAGCCTCAGCCGCGAGACGGCCCTGCAGCGCCTGCACTCTGGTAACGTGGAGCGCGAGGACTTTATGTCCTACATTCTGCGTAACAACAATAGCGACGACGAGAAGATTAGGGCTAGGGGCCTCACCGAGGACGAGATTGCCTCCAACGCCATGATCCTTATCGTCGCCGGCAGCGAGACCACGGCGACGATGCTCAGCGGCACCACCTTCAACCTGCTCAAGAACCCGGACAAGTATAAGAAGCTCGTCCGCGAGATCCGCAGCGCCTTTGCATCCGAGGACGAGATCACATTGACGTCAGTCAACCATCTCGAGTACCTCCTAGCTGTCTTCAGCGAGAGTTTCAGGATCTGTAAGCTGCATGCCCTCCACCACTTCCATCCCTCCAGGCAAGATCTCATAGCTGACCGACCGTCCGCGTCCGCTTCTACACATTGCAGACCCTCCCGTCCCTGTAGGCCTGACCCGTATCGTTTCTGAGGGCGGCGAGACCATCGAAGGTTATTACATGCCACCCAAGGTAAGTGTCACCCATCACTGTCCACACTCGGAAGGAGTCTTTCCCCTGGTCGCAAGAGTACCCACACCCATGCATGCACACACTTATGCAGGAATATCTATCTGGACCACGATCACGACGCTAGCCTGAAGAGAGAAGGGACCAGAGAGAGAGGGAGAGAGAGAAACCCGAGAGAACGAAAACTCGGAGACTGACAAAAAGCCCCAACCCGCAGAGCGTCGTCGCCGTGTCCCAGTTCTCCGCCTACCACGACGCACGCAACTTCTTCGAGCCCGAGAGCTTCCACCCTGAGCGGTGGCTCGCCAGCAACACGACCGACCCCCGCTTCGTCAACGACAAGCGCGACGTCCTGCAGCCCTTCTCCATCGGACCCCGGAACTGCATCGGCAAGAAGTAAGTGGCTTCCTATTTCTCCTGCTCTTGCTTATCTGGAATCAGTACCCGCTCCCCAGGGATCAAGGCCGAGGGTCCCCATGGGTGAGCAAGGAAAGAGAAAACAAAGCAAGAAGACTGACACCCAAGGAATAGCCTCGCCTACGCCGAGATGCGCCTCATCCTCACTCGTCTGCTCTACAGCTTCGACCTGGAGCTCCAGCCTGAGAGCCGGGACTGGATGAACCAGCGCGTCTTTACGCTGTGGGAAAAAGGCGAGCTCATGGTCAAGCTCACGCCCGTGGTGAAGCGCTGAAAGGAAAAATAGAGCGCGCGCGCGACCCTGACCTGCTCCAGGAGCATGGGGTATGGGAGGATGAATACAACAACTTGAGTGGCGGAAATGAGAGCAGGACTGAAAGAACGGTCGCCAATACATCCACTGAAGGAAGAGCAGGCGTGAGCAGGACACGGTGTGTGAGGGGGGTATCATGCTCGCCTTGGGGGTAGGGGATATGGGATGCGGTAGGGCCCCCCTTGTAGACCGAAAGTGTAGTACGCTCCGGATATGTCTGACGACAAACACGGGCACCACATCGATTCTCAGGATATCGTTGCGGTTTCGAGATTTTTTCGTGACCTTGCAGTAAATGGGGATAGGTACCCGGCAACTAGAGCGCATCCAAGTGTGATTTTGCGTTTGCACTGCCGGATCGTGGGTACACTCGAATCTAATAATTCGTTTGCACACTAGAGAGCGAGACCGTGGCAATATAATCAGCAATGGTGAGATAGAAAGAAGGAATAACACGCCCTGCCGTGAAAGAATTGTATTCATTAGTGAGCCATCCCGGAAGGAGAGTCGGTCTCCGAGAAAGGCATGTAGGGTCAAAATGTCAAGAAAGTCTGCTCTATGTCCGGGTATCAACCTAGCGACCCCTCTCGCGCAAAACAGTTCCCATGCCGTGCCTCGTCGTGTGTATGGGGCGCCATCCTCGTCTATCGCGCCCTGGTATCCGCGTCTCTACGCGCAAGTGCCTTCGTCCCCGAACAGCTGATCCGAGACGTTGTGCTCGGTCAGGGAAGAGATTGTCATCCCGCATCAGTCTACGACACGTTCACCATGGTCTCTTCCGTGCCAGTCCACTACTTGACTGAGCTCTGGCACTCGGCCCGCCATCCTCGCACCCTCTGGATCGTAATGCTGACGGTCCTAGTGCTTGCTCAGCCGGTAGAGTGAGACAAGATTTCGCTTACTCTTTCTCCGGGTGTTAATGAATCACGGACCCTGCAAGGGTCGCCGTGGAAAGCCAACCTGCTCTGTGTCGAGCAGGAATTTCGTGTCGGTCGTGTCGGCATCGCATGGCATCGACGCGCTGCCGAGCATAAAAATATCGCTGGCTCTTGCCATGGCATAAATCGGAAGTCGTGTCCGTATCTTTCTTCGCCATATCCTCATTCGACTGAATCCGCAGACTCGACAGAACGTGATCCCACGACTTCACGCGCGTAAAACTCGACGAGCATCGTGGCGTACGCCTCAAGGTCCTCGACGGGCACCGAAAGCCGGAAGTCGTTCAGGACAAGAAATTGAAGCTCGAGATGGTTGAGCTCCGCCAGGGGAAGGCCACCGACCTGGACATGAGACAGCTACAATCAGCACAGGGAACATAGCGAACATAAGATGACCGTTGATGAAACGATCATAGGTGCAGAAGACATACCTTAGCGTAGCGTGAGTTCGTATAAAAGACGTCGGAGAAAAACTTGCTTGCACATGTTACACCTGCTATGATGAGACGGTGGATGTTGAAGCTATCGACCACGAAGTAGGTGGCAAGCGATGATTGCGGAGCCGGTGAATGTGTGGGCTGGGAATCTGCCCGCACATCGTTCGCTGTCTTGGGCTCATCCTCATCGTCGGCGAGATCGGAATCAGTCTCGTCATCGTCCTCGCTGTCCTTGTCCGGCATTTCAGCGTCGGATCGGGGTGCGGAGGTCTGAGCACTGCGTTCTGGGTGGCTCTGAGAGTGCCGGCGACCTTCCTCAGCCTGCATCACCATGCGGTTGACTCTTTCGGTCATCCGGTCAAAGTAGACGAGCAGGCTCAAGAACACTTCGTACGTGGTCGGGCAATACTTATGTATACGGCTCAGATAGCTCAATATGGTAATGGCAGGCACGTTCTTGCCGTGGAAAGCGAGCACCGAGCTGCTGAGGGGGCTCATGGATGCACCGTCGTTGTTGTGGCTGGCTGCCGTCTGCTGATGCGCCGCATTCCGGTGCAAGGCGTCGTGTTGCAAGTCGTTCGTAGTGGTGATTTTGGTAAGAAGAGCCGCGACCATCTCGATGACGTCGCCAATAGGCATGCTGCTAATTTCGTACTTCATAGCCTGCAAAGGTGTATCTGCTAGCCCTCCGGGCCGTTTACCGCTGCTCAGCACATCGTCGCGGGCCAGGCTCTCGATATGAGCTAGATCACGGACGACAATAACTCGCCCTGGTGGCGCAGACTCATCAGCAGGCGGGGCAGGAGCTTGGTAGCCGGCAGAGCTCAATGAAGACGCTGCCGGGGTGGCAGTCTGAATCTGTGTCGACATTGGATCTGCTGTGTCTTCACCATCCGCATTCTGTGTTGGTGCACAAGTGGGAGTAGGATGCGAGGTTGAGGAGTCCGGCGGGGACGGAAGTCGAGGGGCACCCCCGCTTGCTGATGTCGCTTTGGCAGGTGCGACTGCAGGTGGCGACTCTGTCGAGTGCCGTGACGGCGAATCCGGAGATCGAGGCGCCTGTCGGTGTGGGATATCGCGAGGTCGACTCGGAGGTTCTGGGTTGTGGAAGGTAGATTCGTGTTCGTGGTGCCGCATCGAGGATCCGATTGAGTGGAATCGAGAGTGGTTCGCGCCGTAGTCTCCAGCTACAGCAGCCATATCATCGTTGGACTCGGGAAAAAGGGCGTCGGCCAATTATTGCGAGCAGACTAAACAGAATCTGCTGGTCCGTCTGGTGGCATGAGTTCTTTGTCAGCAAAGTCGAGGAATTGCGCTCCTGCGGAAAGACCAAAAAAATAATTCGCGTTGCTCAGGTACAAGACTGGCGCCGGGGGGATCATCGATGGGAGCGGATCGCAGGAAATGAACGGGCTTGTTCGGGCTGCCAGGGTCTCTTTCCGTGCCCAACGAGCAGGGACAGGGACAGGCCCAGGGGTGCTGCGATTTGGATGTGGATATTGATCTGGTAACCACGGAACTGGCCGACGAGTTTGCGCGAGCTCGAGAGTTGTCCGTCGATGAGGAGCAACGTAGCGGTTTGGCGCTGTGGGCGTCAAGATAGCCAGGCGCGGCGTAGGCAACCAAGCCGGCCTCATTCGGAGCAAGGGAGACCGAGCGGCTGGTGGGCTGTGGTATTGACACAAAGTGGGGGAGGTCTGGGATAGTTGAAACCAGAGCGTGGCGAGCGATGACGAGTGAAGGTGGCTCATCACGCACCACAGAATCGCTCTCGAGCCAGCCCAGAGCACAGCGCGAACGGACGGCCACGATTCGCGCGAAGGGCATGCAAAACGGCAGCAGAATAGTCGCACTCACGACCAGTAGTGATAAGAGAGAGGGACATGGTGGCGATGACTTGCCAGGGCTGCTACGGACGAAGCCTCTCGGTCTGGGCGGCGGCCGATGACGTGAAGGAAGAACAACGAAAGAGACGATGAGAAAACAAGGCTTACAGGGATGGATTGCACAGGCCAGCGACCGTCAATTAAGCATTTGCTGGATCGAGAAGACACGCTGGGAAACGACAGGAAAGGCTCTAATGGTCGCGAGAGTGGCAATGACGATAGCCCGTGCGCTCGAGGGAGGCTGAAGCGACGAAACAGAGGACGGGCGGCAAGCAGTGAGGCCGTGCGGGCTGGCTTGCGGTCGGCTGGCGTGGCGTGCGTGGCTGTCGAGGGTGCCGGGCAGCACTATCGCGAGAGTGCTCGCAGGTGGATGGCGGACGACAGGCGACAGCAGAGCAAGGGACGACGACGAAGGAAGCTGCGTCGAGCAGCGAACGACGGGCGATAAGAAGTTGGGAGGAAGAGGACGGGCGGGCACGGCGAGGAGGGGTTTCCTGCTTAAGGTGGTGGTGGTGTGGTGTGGTGGGTGTGGTGGTGTGGTGGACTCCTCTGGCGGGCGGTGGCGCTAACTGTGTGCTTCGGCAGCCCGTGAGGCCCGCACGCACAGAGGGGGGCGCAGATAGAGTGGGCTGCAGCCCGGGCCCCAGTTTCTTCGAGGTTCGAGATTGCCAACTCGGTGGGCGTGGCGTGGGTTCGGGTCGGTTCTCAGGCTGGGCGCCTGTCTCGGCGAGTCGCAGTGTGTTGGCCGCGAGGTGGAGGACGTCTTGGTCTCCTCAGGTCTCGACGAGTGAGTCGATGGTGATGGTGAAGGACCAAAGGCCGTCCTGGTGCGATGGAGGAGCGGCCGTGTCTTATCTGGATCGCTGCTGCCACTGCCGCTCCTGCCATTCGCCGCCCGCCCAGGTGTCCTGCCTATGACGTGCCGGCCTCAGCCCAGAGCACGCACCTCCTGGCCATTGCGCCAGGCCAACCTCCAGAGCTGCCATTCCGACTTTTGCTTCTTCCTTTCTCTCGCGGACGGCTACCGCGACAATCGACGCGCCGGCTCGCGCCTTGCCACGACATGCACGCATGCGCCTCTGCATGGGACGACCCCTGCCGCTCCTCCGCCCACAGCCTCGATCCCAACGACGGACGGTGAAGCACCTTCCGTCACAGAACCCTGGCGGCCCGCGTTGCTGGCAGCGGCCAGACGCTCCGCGTAATCACGGGCTCGACAAATGCCGTGTCGCTCTGCTCGGGATCAAGCAGCAGCTCGACCAGCCCACACCGGCACGCACGTCTGCGACAGAGTGCACAGCATCGTGCTTGCTACTCACCCTTCTGCCGCATGGGGTGGCGGGTCTTGAAGCCTCGAGCCTGGTCAGCAGTCTAATTTACTGCGTAGGGTCCAGACCCGGCAGCGGCCAAGCAGAACCAAGACCCGGGAGCCAGGCACGTGTCAAGAGGAGCGACGGGGTTTGGGCGGCGGGCGGGCACGCAGCCGGCGCGGACCACGCACCCGGTTTTCGACCTCTAGAGCCAGGTATCCTAGGGTAATTTACATTAGCGAATACCTGGACCATTACCCACTCACCGCTCCAGGGTCTGCCAAATGCGCAAGCAGAATGCCGGCCTCGCTCCTCCTCGAGTCAAGCACGAGTCGACGGCTTCGACACAGGCCCAGGCACAAAGCATGATGCCAAACCTTGACTGCATGTCGAGTCAAGGCCACCCACGACGGATAAGCTATTTCTGCCGTCGGTCGCGACACCGGGCTCCCATTGGCCGATGGCGGGCGAGCCTCAAGTCATGTCTCGACTCTATGTGCTTTGGCCAACCACTGCTGACCGAGCCAGGCATAGCGGCCTTGGCTAAATTAAGCTCTTCTTGGCTCGCACATACTTAGCTGCACCTTTTCTTTTAAAGTCAGCCATGCGTGAGACGCTGTTAGCACCAACGTGTACAGCGTAACCATACCCCTAACAGTAGGCAGACTGAGAACCTACCTCATTTCTCCCCTTGTGTATAGCTAAGTGCTCCGTATGATTGTGAGTTCCGAACGCCACGCTACTGGCCCGGGCGAGTAGGAATAGCCATGCTCGGAGTTTGGCAGTGACGATCGAGCTGACGTGAGACATGAGGCTCAACACAAATGCGTGCTACCGGGCGTTATCCTGGTGTTCTCTTCGCAGGAAGGTAACATCATTCGACGATCATATCCTTGGGTGTCATTGGTCCGTTGGCTGGCTTGCGAAACCCCCCAAGGGGTCGAATGTGTCTTCTGGTGCGCAGTTGGAAGGCTTTAGTCCCTGATTCGACAATTGGTGTTGCGGACGAGGCGAATTGTTCACTGGGATGGAATAAATTCATCACTTGTATTCGTGGCAGCATGCAGCAAAGTCAGGTTGCCAAATTCACTTCAAGTAAACCACCCTGGAGCATGCTTCGTGACATCTAGTTCTTGACTCGTTGAGTGTCCTTCTAGCACCCATTTCCCTCATCGTCGTCGTCCTGCTCTTCCTCCCGCTCTCGGTATCATTTGAGACTGCTTGTCTCGCGGCTGTATATTCACTGCGCTGTGGTCGTTGGCGAAGAGTGACCTGGTAGATAATGACACCGGTTGGCGATGAGCTGTGAACCTGATCGGCCATAGAAGTGGTCGAAACGACATAGCATGCTCGCGCACTTGCAGGTTCAGAAGCTTGCGCTCAGCCGAGCCTGCTTTGCTATTGTTCTAGGGTCCGCTCCGGACATGCGGACAATTCTAAGAAGCCGGTTCCGCTGCTTACCGCTCATCTCCAGCATCCTTCTCCCGTCTGCCGGACAAGTCTCCGACAACGGCGGGTAACTTCCAAGAGCCCGCCACGCGTTTGCGAACTATTCGGAGACTTTCATAACCCTTAACCTAACCTACAGTAGGGTAATCTAAGGCACGCGTACGCAGGCGGGCGAACACAAACCCGGCGGAAACTCCGCGCAGAAGCGGCTTCCCTATCCTAGGCTAGTAAACTGCGGTCGGTGAACTCTATTTTCTATGTTCGCAGCGAGCCGATCCCTACAACTTGCAACTTGCCGTAGGAGCCTGGCACTTTCGATGCTGTCAGTCACTCAGAACCAATCGTGTCAGGCCTCGGACATGTGCATGATCCTTTGGCCATTAGCATAAGTATAAGCATAGGACGCCATCAGGTTTACATTTGACAGAGACAAACACATCGCGAACGAAGAATCCGGTGCATCGTCCAACAGAAAGATCACTGAAATGCTCCCTATCGACAACCCAGTCATCCCCAAGGGCTCCTTGATCTTCATCACGGGCACCACGGGTCTCGTGGGCTCGCATATCGCCGACCAGTTCCTGCACTACGGCTACCGCGTCCGCGGCACGACCCGAGATGTCGAGAAGAACACATGGCTCACTAAAATCTTCGACACAAAGTACGGCCCGGGTAAGTTCGAGCTCGTCCAGCTGACCGACTACACCACCCCGGACCCCATTCACGAGCTCCTCAAGGACGGCCAAGTGTCTGTCGTCGTCCACACCGCGACAGAGCTCGGCTATAACCCGGATCCCAACGTCATGGTGCCCGCCGCCATCGGCATGACCATGGCCGCCGTGCGGGCCACCGCGCGCGTGCCCTCGGTGAAGCGCTTCGTCCTGACGTCCTCCCTGGCGGCCGCGCTGCTCGGGGAACCCGATGTGCCCGGCACCATCACGGCAGACACGTGGAACGATGGCGCGGTCGAGGCCGCGTTCCGGCCCCCGCCGTACGAGGCCGAGCGGTTCTACCAGGTCTACGGCGCGAGCAAGACGCTCTCGGAGCGCGAGGCCTGGAGGTTCGTGCGCGAGGAGAAGCCCGGGTTCGTGCTGAACTCGGTGCTGCCCACCACGAATTTCGGGCCGAGCCTCGATCCTCTGAACCAGGGCCACCCGACCACGGCGGGCATGCTGGAAGCGCTGTTCAAAGGCGACACCGCGAGTCTCGTCATGATAGGACCACGTGAGTTTCTATCTCTTACCGGCTCTCTCTGGAAACACCGACGGGCCTGTCCTGACTGTACTAACCCCAAACTTCGTCCCCCCGGACAGAGTACTTCGTCGACGTCCGTGACACGGGCCGGCTGCACGTCGCGGCTGCGGTGCTGCCGGGTGTCGAGTCGGAGCGCATCTTCGGCGCCGCGGAGACGTTCAACGGCGACAGCCTGCTCGCGATCCTGCGCAGGCTCTACCCCGGGCGGAAGTTCCCGGACAACTTCATGAGCGGACGCTATCTCTACGACATCACGCCCCGGGCGCGCGCGGGAGAGCTGCTCAAGGATCTCGGCCACGACGGCTGGGTGAGCTTGGAGGACAGCGTGCGGGCGAACACGGACGATCTCGCCGAGGATTAGGTGGGGTTTGTTCTCTTTGATGGTGATGCATAGCGGGTCGATACAATTAAATATATTTCCTTTCTCAAGTCGAAGGGGGGGGACTCGCCGGCTTGCTGTCACAATTATAACTTGATCTACACTTCTATCTCAGGCTCTAGCTTAACACGTCAAACATCCCAATTAGACACAGATACCGATCATCTAGCTGGTGGGATCAGGCGCCACGGTGGTGGTGAACTGCGTCAGCGTCGCCGAGCTGGTGATCGTGGCCGTGGCAATGACGGTCTCGAGCGTGGTCGTCGTAGTGGACGTCGCGGTCGCGGTGGAGGTGATGACACCGCCGTCGACGGTGGACGTAGGGGTTACAAAGATCGTCGTCGTCGTCATCGTCGTCGTGGTCGGCTCGATCGCAGCCGATGACCCCGTTGCCGTGGACGAGGAGGTCTCCGTCGCGCTCATGCCGCCTGAAGCCGTCGCCGACGTGCTCCGGGGCCTGCACCCCCGCCGCTTGCGGAGCGACTGGGGGTTCGCCTGCTGGGTCTCCGTGACGGTCTGCGTGACAGTCGTCACCAGCGTGGCGGTCGCGGTCACGGACGAGTACGCCGTCACGGTGGCGGCTGCGGTCACGGTCACGAAGGCGGTGCTGTACGTTGTGATTGTCACGGCCGGGGCGGTGACGGTGACCTGTATGGCAGCGGGGAACGAGGGAGCTGCAGTCTCTGTCTGCAAGGTAGTAGAGGAGGGCTGGGGTGCTGGTCGTGTCTCTGAGCTAGGCGTGGGTGCCACCGCCGTCTCCGTCGGCATCGCCGATGACGACGACGTCTGGGGGCCACCGGCACCGGCGCCATTGCTGATCGGGGCCGACTTGGTGCTGGTGCTGGCGAACGAGCTCGGCGTCGGCACGGCCGTGCTCTCGGCGCTCGGCTGCGGCTGCGGCCAAGCCGTCTGCCACTGCGGCGGGCCGCTGCTCGCGAACGTCGTCTCGGGACCCAGCGTGTTGCACGCCTCGGCGGCGCCAAGGCGGCGGAAGACGGCGTTGTCGACCCACATCTCGTACCGGTCGTCCGGGTTCTCGCAGGCGATGAGCATGCGGAACGCGTTCTGGGCCCGGCCGTCCTCGGGGACGCGGAAGATGGCGGACAGCGTCTGCCAGGGCAGGTCGCTGGCGGCGTCAAAGGTCAGGGTCATGCTGTCGAGTGCCTCGCGCTGCGGGACGGAGGCGTCGAGCCCGAGCAGCACGAGGCACGACTTCTGGCCCTGCATGGCGCGGTCGAGCACCTGCGGCCGCAGCGAGAAGGACATGTAGTAGTTGCGGCCCGGCGCGACCTCGACGTTCTGGTAGTACTGCGGGCCGATGACCATGGAGGCGTCGCCCGGGTTGACCACGGCCGAGGCGTTGCCCGGGATCACCAGGTGCTGGGCGCCGTCGAGGCTGCCGGTCGTGCCGAGCGTGAGCTCCCAGTCGCGCATGCCGTAGACGGCCCAGGCATTTCTCGGGTCGGCGTCCTCAAAGGACGGGTTCTGCAGCAGGTTCGGGGTGTCGGGTGCCGCCGAGGTCGCGCAGGGGGCCGAGGGGGTGTGTGTGGTGATGGTGGCAGCCGGTGATGCCTGGCCGAGGGCGAGCCGGGACAGGCTGGCCAGGGACAGGCCGGTTGTGAGTAGCGAGCGGCGCATGGCGATGGTCTTCTCGCCAGTGGAGAGTGAGTGTGCTGAACGAGTGTGGAAACCCTTGGGAAGGTGATGGAGATGCGTGAGGTCCAAGGCCAGAATAGCCAGAATTGTACCGTGAACAACAACACGGTGGGCCAGCTCTCAAATACTATCGGAGGCATGCCCGGATCGTTCGGCCTCGGCTCTCCGACCCATCGTATCATTGCCGCGCCTCGTGGAGATTTGCCATGCAAGATATCGACGCCGGTGGTCGAATCCGTCCGGCGGTCGCCGAGGTGGCGTCGGGACTATCGAAACGCCATGGACATCTGGAAGGCCAGAACAGGAACAGGACAGGAACGGGACCAAGGGTGGACCTGCATCGGGAAAAGCGGTCGGCGGAGCTGGGCGCTATGCTGGGAACAGTTTAACACGATTGGCTCCGCGACCCCTGGCTTCCAGGGGTATTCCTTCAGCTGCCCAGGGCTAGACGGGCCTGGCCAAGGGGCACCCTCCTGCATTGTTGTCCTTCGCAATGGGCTTGTTGGGACTGTGCTGCTAGTGCGGGGTGGACACAGGACGACGCCGGCTTTCGGATCGTTTACCTAGTGGCAGTGCTGGACGGGGAGGGTATTTTGCATGCCTTCAGACCGAGGAAGTGTTCAGGTCCGGCATTGCCATCAGTCACTAGCAGTAGGGTAGTCATTGTAAGTGCGCCTTCCGGCGACGATAGGGCAGTACCATCGCAGCGGAAGAAGTGCGCCACGCCAGGGCAGGGATAGCTGAGACGTCAGCCACGCCCGTGTTGTGCTGACTCCCAGCACTGGGTGTGAAGCCTCAGGAGCTGGACGCGACGTCGATGTCCTTGCTGTCCATGATGACGTCGATGGGAGACTTGGTCCCAGATAGCATGCCACGAGATCGTAGCTGACAGCGTCAAGCCTAAGCATAGTCAGCCGTCCAATGGGTGCGACATCTTGCAGGCCATGTAATTCGCTCTCTCGTACGGGACCTATAAATAGCCCTGCACCCGTCGAGGCTGTGACCGGGGTTCTCGCTGTCAACGGCCTGGGCGGCCACTCGGCCGTTCAAACATCAACTCTTTCGTTGAGTTGCACACACGATCAACGGGCACCGAATGCGCTTGTTGTTCTTGGAAACGGCCGAGGAGCCAGCGCCCAAGCTCTTTCCAACAGGCTGGGCGCGGACGACATGGGAAAAGTCTTCCCTTCCCAACCACCCGGCGGCCAACGGCCTGTATGTCTACTGCCGCTGTGATGCCCGGGATCCGCGCCGGTGGTATTGTTGTGCGACACACCAAGCCGCGCCTGGTATCCTCGGTCGGCCAGCAGCCCTGCCGGCGGCGGCGGCGGCGGCGGCGTCAGACCGTGACACCGTCGTCGCCAGTGCCAGCACAAGTCTTTCAACGGTGCCGGCCCTGCCCACCGAGCTTGTCAGCTTGATCGTCGAGTCTCTCCTCGAGGACACCGCTCCAGCAGGCCGCATCTTCCTCATCAGATCACTCGAAGGTATCTACTCTCCCCGCCGCGCCACCCCAGGCAGTACAATCGAGCAGTACGCGCCGCAAGCCCCGGTCGTCGATATTACACGGTACGCGCTCGTCTGCAGGGCGTGGCGGGACCTGTGCTACGCGCACTTCTACGGCAGCCGGCGCAACTCGTTCCATCTCACCATCTCCTGTCCACAACCCGATCGCATGCGCCAGCCCTGGTGGTCCTCGGATCGTTTGATCGGCACAGACCCGGCAACGCACGACATGGCACAGCTGGCCGAGGACAGCGCGGTGTGGCGGGAGAACCAGCTCGGCCCGCTGGCCAAAGGCACGGCATCGTGGATCGCCCGGGCCACGATCAATGTGCAGGCGGCACGGTCGCAGAGCACGCGGGAGAACGACGCGTTGCTCATGGGCGTCGAGCTTGCTGTGGCGCGGTTCGGCGGCGAGGCCACGCGGTTGAAGGAGCTCTCGGTGCAGCTCTGCTACCTGCAGGCGGCTCGTGAGATGACGACGATGACTGTCAAATTCTGTCCCGCGGAAGCGGAAGACGGGATATACTGCCCGGCAGGCTCGGCACAGACGCAGCAGCCCGGCCCGGGGCAAGGGGGAGTGGATGCGGATAGCACAAGGGGCGGGCCCGATACTCTGCAATTCTCCACGGCAGGCTGCTGTGATGCGCCAAAACACAGCACCACTGCGCGGGTGCTGCGGCCGCTGCTGCGGCTCAGGGGTCTGCAGATCTTCAGTGTCGGCGGCCTGCTCACCCGAGAGTTTGCGGACGAGTTGACTGCCGCGGTGACACAGCCCTCGCCATCCGCAATGAAGGGACAGTGAGACGGGCAAGGTATCCAGCCCTCCGTGTTTATCAACCGGGGCATTAGGCACACCATCATGACATTCGATGGCCTCGGCCCTGAGGGTAGCGGGAAAGGGTGTCTAGACGGGGTTGCAGCATGACAACGAACCCAAGCGAGTAGAAGTTGATAGACAGTGTGGGGGAGTGGCATTATGGGATGTTTTATATTCGCCAGCAAAATTTGTTCGTTCGCTATGATAGGGTTTACGACTGTAGGCAAGTAGTATATACATGAAGTTAAGAGAGTTGACGATAGACTGTAGCTGGAGGACTGATGACACTGTCTGGATATGATCTTGGTGTGCCTCCAAAATGCTCAACGCCGAAGGTTCTTGCCCGGTTCAATGTGCCTCTCCGACTCACCATCCTACTCGTCGTCCGGGTTCTGTGACTGGCGTCACCGTCCTCGCGGCCGACATCGCAGCACTTCAGCCACTGATTTCTTTTCTCCCAACACAACAAACCCCGAATGGACTGCGTATCTAAGGTTAGGCAAAGTTGAGGGGAGACGATTTATCAGAAACAGCACACCAATATGCGGGAAGCAAGAGGTATGCCCGTTATGCATCTTCCGTAATCGTTGCGTTCAAGGGTGATCGTTGCACTCTCCTTGGAACTGATGCTATTTGCAGACTTCTCGTGGGGTACTCGAGACTGAGATGCGGTAGATGGCTCATAGATTGGACACCAGGTTGAAGTCATACTACGATTGGCTAGGTTGCTCGAGATTTATGCTGACCATGCGGGAGGCCGACGTGTGGTGAAGCCTGGCCAGCCCCTCCGCTTCCAACCCTCAATTTCTTCCTTGCGCGCATTTCAGCACGGTGCAGAGATATTGACTTGTGGCAATCAGCCCTGGCTGTGGTCATCTTGGTCTGTCATCTCCCAAGACCATGGTCAACATCTCCCAGTACCAGAGATACGCGTACACCACAATGAAGTCGGACATCCGCTTGATCGACGCTGATAATCTCCCGAGAGCTACCTCATCTGGGCAGCACGAGACTGGCCAAGATCGATCCGACAATGATCACACGGAGGCGGACGACAATCTCCGCTTTCGTCGCAACACCTACCTCGGCGCCCTCTTATTCAACATCGCCTCATTCTTGCTCCCAGCCTTGTACGGGACACTGTCGAAACTCTGGATTGCAAATATCGATGCCTCTCTCGTCGTAACGACCGACAGCTACACCTACATCGGCGTCTTCTCCGAAGTGCTCAACGAAGGCCTTCCACGCGCTGCATGGGTCATCATCGGCGACAAGGCGTCTCGAGGCCTGGCCGGGCGACTGCGCCTCACACATACCCTGATCACGTTCCAAACCCTGCTAGGCTTGATCATGAGCGTGGTATTCGCAGCCGCCGCAGAACAGTTCGCCCAGAGCTTCGTGCCGGTAGAGGCGAGGGCACAGAGCATAACATACATCCGCCTGTCCGCCTCTCGGCGCTCAGCTCGACCATCGAGACGGCTGTCGCTGCTGGCACGAGGGCCCTGGACAAGCCTGATGTTCCGCTTGTCATAAGCTCGATCAAGTTCGCGGTCAACATCGTGCTCGATATGCTACTGATCTCGACCTTTCATGTCCCGTCCGTGACACCAAGCGTCAATCTCCAGGCTGGGATCCAGCTCGCCTGCAATCTGTCCTCTGCATTCGCCGGACTGGCATACTTTCTGTTGTTCCATACAAAACCGATGATGATCAGACTCAACATAGAGCATGACATTTCGGATGTAAATGTTGCTGGGCCACTTCCAGCTACCAACTCAAGCGGCAACAACAGCTGTAGGAGCGTGAATCCTACCTGGACTGCGCTCCTCGTCCTCGCTCGGGCCGGCATCCTGACCTTCCTCGAGTCACTGATCCGCAACTTCCTGTACCTATGGCTGGTCACGACTATCGTGGCTCTGGGCAGCACATATGCCACGGCGTGGGGCATCTTCAACACCATCCGCTGGGGTCTCGTCATGGTCCCCGTGCAGGCTCTCGAGGCGACGTCCCTCACTTTCATCGGCCACCGCTGGGGCGACTGGCGACGAAACATCAGCGACAACCCGCCTACATCATCCCAGACCACAAAGACACCAGCAGCCAGACTCACAGATATCCTCAACATCGCCAAGCCCGCCCTCATCTCCGTGGGCTGCGCACTGACAGTCGAGGTGCCCTTGTGCATCTTCCTATCCGTCTTCGGCGCCCGCCCTTTTGCCATGTATCTGAGCGGCGGCGCCGCGCCCGTCGCTGACGTCACGGCGCACATGTGGCGCACGATCGACTGGTGCTACGTCTTCTACGCCGTGTCGACGCAGCTCGCGACAGTCCTGCTCGCGACGCGGCCCAAGTGGTATCTCTGGCAGAGCCTGGCCAGTAACCTCCTGTATGTGCTGCCGTGGGCGGTCGCGTGCCAGGTCGTGGACCTCGCCGAGGCCGACGCGTGGAAGTACCATTCCCTGGTGTTCGGGGGCAGTCTTGTGTTCAGCTTTGTTGATGTCCTGGTGGTGGATGGGCTGTGGGCTTGGACTCTGTGGAAGGGGCGGGCGAGGTTGGAGAAATTCCATCAGTCATGATCATCTGATATTTGGTATGAGCCCAGCATAGCAGCTTCAAATCTCCCTGTGCCTCCGCCATACAGCCGGGGGCTTGGATGTCACAGGTTTATGATGTTCATCTGCTTTCATCGGTCTGTTGGGCGATGCTGTATAATTGAGAAAGAAAGGCTGTTTTCAAAAGTCGAACAGAATAACATGAAAATGCGTGACCGCTACATTGATCCTAATTAAACAGCTAAAGTTTATAGCCTCGGATCTCAGCAGTGGTAAAAAGAAGGAAAAAAGGGCAGAGGCCTAATATCTTCCAGCATACATGCGCAAACTTACCCACTATCCTTCCTCAGCTGCTTCTTCTTGATCATGAAGCGGCTACTGACTGCACCATCCTGAAAATCATGATTCGCCGCCCATGTCTGGCATTTGACTGAAGCTGCTCATACGCGCCCACCTCCGAATTCGTGGGCGTGAAGTACAGAATAGTTGTAGTGCTGTTCAGGTCTCGAAACCGCAGGAGTCTGTCGTTCTCCACAGTCAAGTTATCCTCAATACCGCGTACGCTGGTGTGAAGCGTCAATGTTGAAGGCATATGGGGTCTCGATGTGTTCGTTCATGATAGCGATTTCCTCCCCGGCCGTAAACACTCGCTTTTCGGGGAGCTTCACGGCCACTGGTATCGGATGTCTTTCCTAATCGATTTTTCGCTGTGAACGTGTTCCGCCGTAGCTTTCCAAGCTCTTCGCGGTTTGGCGGGCGGTGCCCGGATTGTCCCGAGACAACGATCGGTGCGGCCGCCCGTGGCTGTCTGCCGGGGCCAGATTCTGCTTGGTGCTCTTGTTTGATCTTCTTCTCGGCCGGCTTGGGGCGCCATGCGAGCTCTTCAGGAGCAGGGCGCTTAGGCGTGCGCGTTTGACCCTCTGGGGGCTGCTGCTGGTCCTGCTTTGGCGGCATGATTCCGGAGGTATCAATATTAAACTGGACCGTGGTGAGTTTTGAATTGCGTGCTATATTGCTCCGCGGGCTAGACGGGAAATTTCAACTCCTGCTTGAGAGTGTCATCTGTTGTACTTATACCCAAGAATCGCAGAAGCCTGTTGCACGCATGCCGGCATCCTTTCTTTTGGTTGTTTGCTTTGTAAGGTTACGCATCGGCCAATGTTCACACGCCTTTGATCAATGTGCAAACCATCGAGTACTGCAACGGTGGATGGGGGACCTACAAATTAGTTATCTGACGAGCACAGCATGTAAGCCAACATGCCTTTGTCCTCGTGATCTGGTGTTGTCATGGTCTGTAACCAAATGCCACCAACTCATCGTTGGTCCGCAATCTGTTTGATCTTGCAACCCTGATGGCATGGTGGCTAGCGAACTGGCCAATGGCTTCTGCGGGAGCGGGAGTTGTCAGCTTGGTGGCGGTTCTGGGACTCATTGATTTTGAGATTACAATCGACGAATCCGCACGCCATAGCGCAAATCTTGCACTGCCGCATGAGGAAGGCTTCAATATGTCTCTTTGATATGCTTCCGCTTGAATTAGCCCCTAGAGGACGGAAATCAAGAGATATGGCACAAGTGTGGTCTGGTCACTGGTAGTCCTGTGTGTTTATGCTCAGCTCACAAATCTCCATGAAAGCAGGTGTACCAGTGTAGAACTCTGGAGCGACCCGATACGCTTTCCTCCAGTATCAGTTGGAGTGTTGGAAGAACAACGTGTTGCCGCTACGCTCGCCCAGCGCCGACAATGCATCAGCCATGTCTTGGTAGGTGTGGAAATGACGCTAGTCATCGGGCTGGAGTGCCAATGTCTGGTACATCGCCCAATATAGGCAGCCGAAGCTCGCCCGAGCAGCGGACGCAGGCGGATTCAACGTCCCATTCTCGCGCTTGCCAAAGAAGCGCTCGTCCAGGTGCATCCAATACGTAGCGACCAAAAACGTGCTCTTTCGTATCCGAACTCTCTCGCAGCCAATCACACAAGGCGCACGCGCCAAGAGCAACCATCTCTATCAGGCCAATAGAGATGGCTTCTGGCTCCCTGTGATTGGCTGCGCGCGCCGGCCTCATGATTGGCTGCTCGGGTGCCAGACTGATGTGCGCGTCGGGAGTGACCCGACCGCGGGAATTCCAACTACCACCAGGTTTCAGCCCGGCGGCAGGGGTGGGTGGTGCGCAACCCCATCCAAGCGGCTGGGGAGCCAGAATCTGGTCCAAAGCGGATGCATGCAACCAGAATCTGGAAGCTTACGCTGGCCAATCCAGCTCTGCCCGGCAGCCAGATTTTGGCAGCCAGATTTTGGCAGCCAGATTTGGGCCGACGCTTTGTCCTCCAGACGCCCACCTGTCCGCTACACGCCAACTTGACGTGTCCGCCACACTGCAAGTCCGTTCACAAGGCATTCGAATTTTGGTCATGCTCGCGCAGACATCCTGCACATAGCACGTCCCTATGGCAACTCACTACGAGTCCCATCTCTGATTCAGAGGGGGAGATGTCGACAAGAGATTGAGAGACTATATTGCGACCACAACTGGACGCAGAGTGGGACTTGACAAGTACATGCGTGAGAGCCATGACTTTGCTGCTACATGAGTTCCCTACCCTGCTCTCCGATCCGTCCTTCAGAACAAATGCCCCTGTTTGCATACGAATATCAACCAAACCCTTGTAGTTGAAAGCACAGGAGCCTCTCCATATGCCCCAGATGGAAATATCCTATGATTCCTGCGACCAGGGCGCCTTTTCAGGAACAATGTTAGGATCTAGCGTTGTGTATTGATAGTGGCAATGGACAGGAGCTAAGGCTCACGCTTGGGGACTATCACTTCCCCTGATCCATGCTGCTGTGGTCCCAGGCATCGAGTTGAGATTGCTGTCCCTCGTGGTCACCATCAATGTATATTTCCTCGCGGTACACGTGTCCCTCGTGGCCAATGTCGGCAAAGCTGGATCCAATGCCAGCCAGATAATGCTCCTGCAGCATGGAGAGGTCGCTATGGGCGTAGCAACCCAGGTCGGTGCAGGCTGCTGTATTGCACAGGTCGGCATGAGGAAAATTCGTGCTGGTGTGTGCGTTGGGCATGTGTGGATAATCAGTTTCGTAAGCTTGGTATGCGTAGTCGTCATGGGCATGGAAACCCGAGGGTGGAGAGGTTATGTTGGTGCTTGGGGGGTAGTCTGCTAGTATGTTGGTGCAGGTACCAGCATAGAGCGACGTGGAAGGAGCTTGACCATGGATTAGACTACTCATGTGCAGACCATGCCCGTGTGTAGACGTGCAGTGGGTCGAATTGTGTGACTGAGGAGTGCCGTGCGAGGTGTTGCCAGTGAATGGACGATCGACTACACCTGTATTTGCTGCGGGTGCGGTGAAGCTCGACCCAAACCCCTCTCGGAGTGAGGCAGGCACCTCCCGGTCAAGCGTTTCGCGCATCGCAATCGAAGGAGGGGACCATGGGTGCTGAGAGTGGCTGGGAGATCCCGGCTCACTGAAAGGCGTGGATGGCCTCATGTTGGTCGGGGCCATAGCTGAAGGGTTGATCAGAAGATGTTGGCAACTTTTAAGGACGTTTGGAAAGATTCGGGAGGAGAGTGATCAGAGACGTGTGGTGGATGGGGTACAAGGAAGCAGACAAGCAGGGACGCACTGCAGAGAGGGACTCGGCAGTGGCATATATAGTACTGGAACCCGACGCGGGCCATACGAACGGCTCTGTTATTTGCCAAATTCTGGGTTCGCTCGAAACAGGGATGCAGAATCTGCCCATTTCGCCTGGTGAGCACAACGGCCGCAACGGCTGCACGAGAGGACAGGATTGGCAGGCAGACCAGCCCAGAACGGGGAAAGACGAATTAGCGGCCAGCGAGGTCCATGACCTGCATGCTTCTGTATCGAATGCCATATCAAGTCACACGCGTCCTCGACAGTATCGTTGAGCCGCAGCCCCATCAGGTCGAATTTTTGGTGAAGCTGCAGCACGGCTTGCTCAACGAGGAGGAGCATTCGACAGCCGAAGACACATGGTGGAGTGGTTCTCGGGTATTCCCATCTCCCTAAAGACAGACCTGGATCGACATCATGCCTGCTATGCGTTGGGCTGAAACCGTGCGATCAGAGATGCGAAGCAGAGCTTGAAGACGGCTGGGTGAGACAGACGCGTTGATATGTGTTGCGCAGTGGCGCCCCGGCTGTGTGCCGAATGCATGACCAGAATCTGGCAGCAGAAACCAACAAGGGAGCTGGCACTTGACCCCAGTACCAGAATCTGGCGATGCATGACCGGGCCAGGGGTGGCGCGCCACTATGGGGCCAGCGATGCGACCAGAGTCTGAACTACCCCGGACGATTGGGCGGCTCCGAGCACACCGCAGGACATGGACCGTGGCGGCAGGCATCTATCTGGACAGGGAGGCCGTCCTGCACTGCATGACACACAGACGTGCACAAGCCGGGCCGGGAGCCCAAAAGCAATGGTACGAGTCTTGGTACGAGTTTCCACAGGAGCCCGGCGTTCCTCTAGGTACACTCTCGATGCAAAGCCCTGGAGGGGTACTATACTTATGTGAAAGCATTGTAGAGGATATGTACCAGGACTTTTACCGCAACTATTGTGCTATATGTGACACTTCTCGGCCGGGCCCCGCTATCTGGTTTTCCACCCGTCACCATATTCCGGGTCAAATGCCCTCCCCCTTCACTCGTCTCCGCGCAGTCTTCGACATTGCAGCTTCACCTTCAACCACCAACGCCATTGATCCCTCCAGACTTCATTCGATCACCTCAGACTTCACTCGATCACCCCAGACTTCATTCGAAATCACAACACGAGCATTCGATCCGCACAGGAAGCAGCACAATGGCTACCAACAGCAGTCGCATTCCAGAGTCGGAGTGGGAGCGACGCCGGCCCGAAATCACGAGGCTGTACTATGAGGAGGATTGGACTCGTGAAGCTGTGGATCAGTTCATGCGAGACACTCATAACTTTGTGGCATCGTAGGTACTCTAGGCCGTTTTTGTTCTCAACACCGTACTGAGCTAACTTATGCTACCCCATTGCAGGAAATGGCAATACGAAAAGCATTTCCAAGCCTGGAATCTAAGAAAGAACCACTCGCGAGGAACCTGGACGAAAGTGGGCAGCTTGATCCGCCAAGGCAGGCTTCCAGGCACAATCGAGTACCATGGTCGGCCAATCGCTGTGAAGAAGGTTCAGAGGGCCACGGCGCGTTACAGGCAGACAGAAGCTGGTCAAGGTGAGCTGCAATATCCTGACCATTAGTACAACTGGAGTTCGATCTGATTTGAGAACAGAGATGCACGAGCCATTGTCTCCTGGTTTCGTGTCGGCGACGACCCCGACTATGATCGATAATCCGATGCCTAGTGCACAGTTCTCCACAGACGATTTGACGCCATCATTGCAGGGTTCCAGATCGGTCCAGCTTCTTGATGGTAATGTCAATGTGATGGATGATGATTTGCGCAAGGGCTGACTGCAAGTGTATAGACCTCCAACCTGCTGTCCCAGAACATGAGGCCAGCTCCTCAAGCGCAGGCGCAAGCCTAGAGCACAGCTCTCTGGGCAGATCAGAACACGAAGCATTAAGCAGCGGACTCGTTTCAATGCTCTCCAATCAGCAGGCCGGAACCTCTGACTGTTTTGTTGAGAAAATCGACATTCGAGCCATTTTACCTCTGTCTGCGCTCAAAGCATCCGTGTCAACGACGATGAACTCTTCACCAATGATCAACCACGGACACATGATTCACTACACCCAGACCGATCGAGTGAGACTGCATGTCTTGGTTTACGTCTTGTCGAACAATATGATGGATCGATTGGGGTGCCATTCTCTGCCAGCAACCTGGGAGCACTTGAGAGACAAGTACAATGCCGACTTTCAGCAGGGGCTGCTGCAAATGCTTTCAAGCACCTCTTCGAAAGAACTGCGCCTGAAATTATTACAGGGTGCCATTGAAGCCGGAGATGCCAATGGTGTGCAACAAATGATCCGATTATGGAGAATCAAAGTGGATGATTTGGTATGCACGGGCAGAAAACTCGAAAAGTTCTCCGCCGTGGAACTAAGCGCTGGCTTGATGGAAGCCCAAGTGCTTCGAACACTTCTAGCTGAAGGCGCCGACGTCAACGTAACAGGCAACTTCACCAAGGACAACGTTGGAATACACACCGGAGGTGCCCTTTACTGGCTCATTCATTCCCAAAGAATGGTTTCAATCATGGGCCGGCTGTCCGGGAAATTTCTACCGAGGGCGGGAGATGTCTTGCATCACCTCAAGAATGCCGGTGTGTTTTGCCCGTCAACAACCTTCCACAAGCTTTACTTCCAATCACGTACATGGCTTGACGGGTGGGCTTCGGACTGTTGGACACCACTCAACCTCAAAACATTGCGGGACGAAACATCAGGGACAGAATTTTCCTGGATGTTCAGTCGGATAGTTTTCGCTTGCATCCAGCATTCCGCGGATGATAGCGGATATGTTCTTGATGTTGTCAAGGCGTGTATCTCATCCGACGAAACACCAACCAACCAAAATCAATCCTCAATCAACATGAATCAAGTCCTTGCTCTGGTCGTCTCGGAACACTCGCGCCCGGCTATTCGACATCTCGTGGCTTATGGCTGCAAGCTTGAGCAACCGGACACCAAGTGCTCGCAGTGTGAACGAACAATCGGGGTGTGCCTCCGAAGGGCACTCCAGCGCCGTCAAAAGCCTGCGCGAAACAGCGCTCGGGTGTCGCGCCATCTATGCAAACTCCTCCAACGAAGAAGGACGCGAGATGCACTGGATTTCATCGACGATACGCTTTCTCAAGACCCTAAGATGTTCTGGGAAGAAACAGAGTGTCACGAGGACGAGTATCTCTGTTTGGGTTTGAGAGGTCAGGACAGGGTGCTTGTACGCAGACTCATCGGGTTACGTCAAGGACAGCTGAGTATTTCCTCTGACATGCTCGCAAACGCCTGGCACAAGCGCGACAGAGACATTATTGGGATGCTGTTGTCATCCGCTGTTGATGTGCAGGCGGAAGCAGGTCGTTGGGCACTGGAGACCGCGGATGTTGAACTTCTCGAGATACTCATCGAGTATCAAATCCAACCAATGGAGGCTGGGCGAAAGATGCTGCAAGCCGCTTGCAAAGATGGTGTTCGTGAGATCATCCAGCGCTTCATCGACCTTATATCCGACAGTCCTTTCGTAAACGCAGGGGAGATCCCGCCAAACATGGAGTTTACCGATTCCATGCTCAATACCTTGTTCAAGTATGAACCAGTAGGTGGCAGGCTCGGCCATGTCAAGACTATTGGTACAGCATTGTATTCTGCTGTATCAAACGGCCTTTGCGATCTCACCCGGAGCATTCTGAAAGAGGAATTCGACATCCACCGATTATTCTGGGAGCAAATAGTCGCACTACCATTTCAGAATTATACAGCTACAGTCTCTTTGCTGGGGTGGTTGATCGACGAGTACGCCCCAGAAAGTCAAGAGGCTTTGCAGCTCCTACTGCATGAACGATGCGACCCTTCAAAGGTCGATCGCGTTGCAATGTTGAGATACAGTGCGGTCATGACGCCACTCCTTCTTGCTGTTCAACGGGGCATCCTACCAATTATTCAGACTCTCGTGCTTGAGTTCAAAGCTGACGTTAATCTCCCAGCCGGCAACGGAAGATTGCGAACCCCACTCCAACAAGCAGTAGAAGGTGGCAGACACGACATCGTCAAGTGGCTCATCGAGCACGGTGCCGACGTTAATGGTCAGCCGAACCAGAACCGCGGCGCCACGGCGCTACAGTTCGCCGCAATAAGAGGGGATGGTGGCATCATGGACCTTCTTATAAATAGTGGTGCTGACCTGAACGCCCCAGCTGCGCTCCACGGGGGCAGAACTGCGCTCGAAGCTGCGGCAGAACATGGCCGTCCTGGCGCTGTGAAGCTCTTACTGGATTCTGGTATGGCAATCACCGGAAGAGGCAGAGCAGTTTACAAAAGAGCAAGGGCTCGTGCAATGAAAAACGGACATCTCGGCGTCGTAGAGCTCCTGGATAGTTACCGGTCTACAGTTCCCCTTGAGACTGTGTGGGGTACTGATCTTGACGGCGGAGCAGAGGAGTTTTCGTCAGATACGGATGCATTGACAAGCGACGATGATGAATGCGATGCATGGGATGACCCGGAAACTTGCAGCGAAAGGGAAGCTTCGAGCGACGATGAGTGGGGACCAGAGGATGATGCTGAGGGCCCAAGTGGTGGTGAATAGTCATAAGGTAGTGAGCTGGCGCCTCTTCCTCCCAACAGTTCTGGTGGTAGTCTAATGTCCAAAGAATTGATCCTTCTGCTTTAGACTCATTATCTCCTTCTCAGGGACTTGTTCTATTCCAACTCTCGTGCACTCATCTAGACAGAGGTGCGGCAGAGGCTCAATATCGGAACAGTGGTTCGACTGCCGCTTCTCAGACGTCATCGTATTGACATCCTCTTCCGCCTTCTCCATAGCAGCAAGCCACGTTCCTAAGCGTGGTTCTTAACGCACTTGTTCGTGTCATTAACGACGTATCTATCATCTTCGACAGCCGCCACGGCGGTACACCCATGTTAAATGACGTCGAGGCAAGATAGGCCGCAGTATGTGGCACAACGCTTGCATTGTAGGGTGAATCGATGGCACTCTTCTTGGACAGGCAGCCCTTTTGTTTCTTTGTTCGCTCCACCATGACGAGGCCCAGGGTATATAAGGAGCCGTTAATTTGCTCCCGTCATGGCAGCCCAGAACTTCACACCGTCCACGTGTGTGCTGCCTGACGGATTATCTGCATCCCTCAGCTAGCGTGACCCTCACTATACAAATCCGCGTCTTTGACCCCCAAACGCTGATCAACACCATCGCAAACTTGCGCCAAAGCCAACAGGTACTGTCTTCTACCAACCTCAATCGCCACCCTCCTGACCAAATCGTTTATCACCACACAGATATCGAGACATGGCGATGGCCGCTAAGCAGCTCGCCGCGATTTATTCAGGGGAAGCACATGGACACTTTGATGCTGTATTGGGTCAAGGCTTTCGTGATTGTCGCGCAGGACTTCGCCGATCTTCCAGTCGTCACGGACGTCTGCCTGACAAGGGTTATACAGCTGCGCGTGGAGAAGAGCTTCATGGACGTTGCTCCGTTGCTCTGATCAACGGCACGGGTACGTCTCAGCTGTGGGATGGTTCGCTTGCTTCGATGGTGTCGGCAAACGGTCGTGATTGCCATGGCCACCAGCAACCGTCTGACCTTCTTTGGGTAATACCTGGCCCTGTTTAATAGAATGTCGTATCACAAGTTGTCTGCCGGGGATCGTGGTACCATGCTCCAGGTTCATCTACAACTCAATGTAGTTGATAGCCCCGACTATCAAGATGATTATTCTTTTGACAAATCTCATCCAACAGATATCAATGTGTCAGTGACGGGTTGCCAAGGCGACGATCAAAACGTGACAGACTACTCGCCTACCAGCTCGTAGTCCACGAGCGTCTGGAAAAGGATTCTGATGAAATCCATTATTACTTGAGCCGATAGTCTTCAACGTTGACTTGTAGTACTATAATTCCAGTCACACTGCCGTGAGTAGGTTCTAGAATATCAAACTGTTTCGTTTAATCCGTTGTGGAAGTTGTCTGGGGCACAAGTAAATCCTCAATGGTTTGTTTTCCCGGCAGAAATTTGCACCAGAGTGTTTGAAGTCCCTTCCTGATCCCGTGATGACTCAAGAGGTCTCTGGTGACTCAATGAAAATGTGGTGTTGCAACAGCCATCATGCCTTAAAGGCCTTGAGGCCGGTCCAGAGGCGGACACTGATTACGGACAGGAGCACGTCAAAATCAAAAACATTCCTCCGAATGATTACACCCGCCTCAACTCTTCCTGGAGAGTGCCCTAGGCACTCAACGATGGTCCCTCAGCTGCCTCCCACTGCTACCATGCCCACCCCTCCTTCGACCACGCGGCCCCAGTTCGCTGGTGACACGATGACCTTTCAACAACATTCAAACTTGCATGAGCGTCCATCGCGTTCGCACAACAGCCACAGCGAGGACTCTTTAAATTCAAGTTCATGTTCGTCCGAGCCCACCATGGCACAACAATGGCCGAACGCACTGCATTACGGTCCATCTAAGGGCAAAGGTCGCGGCTTCTTTGCAACGGCAGACATCCCTATCGGCAGTGTCGTGCTCGCAGAAGTCCCAGCAATCACCCTGGAAACCAAGACACCAAGGGGCTCTGACCCCGTCGACATCAGAACGCCTCTTGTGACACAGTTTCAATCAATCATGTCTCAGTGGCACACCCTCCCACCATATCGCAAGGACCAACTCGCTCGCATCGACATCGCGTACATGGCGCCGGCCGTCCTGCGAACCACGCAAAGCTTCATGGAACACTACCTTGGCTGCCCGGCGGCCGAGATGTGCACCGTCCCACATGTGGAAGCTCAATTGAGTGCGACCCCTATCCTCGCCTTCTTCAACAACGCATTCGAGTTCCGCACAGAAGACCGAACCCGCCACCTCGGTCTTTACCCCTTCCTCGCCCGCATGAACCACTCCTGCGAGCCGAACCTCATCTACGAGTTCGACAAACAGGGCAAGATGTACTGCGTCACGGCCCGCGACATCGAAAAGGGCGAGGAGTTCTTCATCTCGTACCTGGACACCTCCGACACCGTCACACAGCGAGAGCGCAAGCTCTTCGACAAGTGGACATTCACGTGCACCTGTCGGCGCTGCCAGTTTGGCGACCAGCTTCCCGCTCTCGTCGACGTCATCCCTAGCATCGGCTCTTACTCCAAGTTCACCGAATCCGACCATGGCGTCGCGGAGACCTTCAATGTCGAACTTCCGGAGCTATGGCGCTGGATCCAGCTTCAGTGGCTTCGCATGCGTGCAGCTCGTGACAGGCAGCCCGTTGCCCAGCTTTACCACCTGTACGTTCTGAGTTTTAGCCTGTGCCTTTGGCCGTGGGGAGCTACTGACCGCCGCTCTCATCTGTCCTAGGTTCCGCGAGCTGGCTCACGCCCTGTACAAGATTGGAGAAACATTGCAGCACCCCGTCTACCTTGACCAGGCAGCCAAGTGCTGGGCCAACGCCGCCCGTCTCGCGAGGCAGCATTACACTGGCTACCCTGTTTTCGCGGATGCGTGCTTCCTCCGAGCTACGGAGATCAAGAAGATGACGGAGTTCATGAAGTGGTTCGGAGCACCGCACGCATAGGATTGCCACATCACACGACGCACCAGGGGTGCGGCACCGGGTCCAGGGCCTTTGCCAAGCAATAACTGCCATCTTTCTCTGAATCGATCAGTTTGGTGTTTTTTCACCGTACAGATGTCGCGTCTATGATAGTTGAGCGACAATACCAGGGATAGGAAGAGGAGACAGAATGATGTACCATCGTTTCCACCATAAAGTCGCAGGCAGATTCCCCGTCTGTCTTGGAACTTTTGACAAAATTGAGGTCTTTTCGTAAACTTCATTCAACCACTGTTGCGAAGGAACCACCAGGATCCTCTTCGGTGGAAAGCCAGGAAGCTTTGAAGATCGCAATCAAGCCCGAGAAGCTTGCGGAAATAGTAGTGTCCGAAGAAATTTAGTCATATGTTCATCAGGGGAAAATGAAAACCTTTCGCATAGAAAGAGTTGCAATTCCCAGATTCCTGTTGAGATATCGCCGTGGTGTAGCATGAGCTTCACAAGTATCATGTTAGCACCCGTTTGGCTTCATCATGTTGTGATGCCTAGCAAGCGCGTCTCAGGCATTCACTCGCTAAAGCCGCCAGTCTCGTGTTTGTTGGTTCAGTCGTCGCCAAGGCTGCATCGTGGGTAGCCGATTGTTGCCCAGACCTCAGCCTGCACCTAGGCTTTCTTCACACACAGAAGGGTGATGCTTTGTGTTCTTCCTCTCTTTTATTCTCTCTCTCACTGTGCCATTAGGCAACTTTCCCACAACGCCACCATCCGCAATTGCACTATCAGCACTCTGTCCACCAGGGAGTGAAGCGCAACTTTGCTTTGCCACCACCCATCAACATACTCAGGCACAACAGCAATGGCTACTCTAGCTCCTGTAGGCTTCCAAGTTCGCTCTTCACCGGGCAAGGGAAGAGGCGCCTTCGCCACGTCTGACCTGTCGACGGGAAGCCTCGTGCTGATGGAAATCAAGACCATCGACATCGTCACCAGGCCTCCCTTGTCAAGACTCTCCTGAAGGACATTCCTCCGCAGTTCCAGATGAATGCAATTCTGAACCACCGGGGGACGCTCCCCATGCATTTGCAGGACCAGCTCTCCGACCTGCAAATCGCAGCAGACTCACAGGCCACTCACGAGCACTTCGACCTCTTCAACAAGCACTTCCCAATCCCCGCGTCCACAGTCGCCGCAGACTCCAAGACGCACACCCGCAACCGCGCTCTTCCAATCTTGCTCTTCTATGGTTACTGATAATATGCCAGCCGAGACTGAAAGAACTCGTCCTTGTTCTGGGCAAGCTCAAGAAACTTGGATCCAGAGCCATACCCGGCAGGCCATTGATCAGGTTTGGTAATGACACCAAGCGTTCGCTTTCCCATGGGGTCAAACTTCCGTACTTGCTGCAAGATGGATTGATTGGCTGCATCGTTTGTTGCGGAAATGACGGCCAAGCAGATCGTCCGCGGTTGCTTGATGTACCGATCGGTGATTTCTGTCGCCATGACAACATCATCTTCGGTAACCCCTTTCGAGAGGGCCAGATGAAGTAGAGCAGTGAGCATGCGCTATAATGTAATGAGGAATTCTATACTTGAGCTTGTTCTTCACAAATTTAACCGGGTTTTCATCCTTCATGCGAGCCATTTTCCTCTTTAGTCCAGCCCGCAAGAGCCAAGATGCCCAAGGGTAGCCAGAGTGCACCTCCCTGGGGCGACATTGCGACGAGAGTGATATTGTTCACCCGGAGTGCTACGGAAACATGCAGCAACCAGCACTTTATTGATGCAAGTCCTTGACTCCTTGCCGAGACAGCCGGTCAGTCTTTCCTGAAGTGTATATGATTTGCTGCTTGTATCTGGACGCCAGATGGCCAAGAATCTTGGCGGCAAGGGACAAGTATGAGTACAAGGTATTATAAGCAAGAGCAAGCAAAGAAGCGGCCGCTGGCGTATCTTGTTGGACTTAAGCACGTTCTGCCGTGCGCGTCCATGCTGGGGTCTGCCTGTCCTCGGCTCCACATAGACACATGCCCTATATGGGTATTCTGCCGGAGGAGTGTTCTTTCCGTGAGGCAGTGCTACTGGCTTGGCTCTGTGCGGTCTCCAACGTTCCTAGGCGGCACGGAAAGTCCAATACCGTGTCTGGGGCTTGCTCCTCGAAAAAGCTCCTTTAGGCAAGTGGGAAGCGCAGAATGACGCCAATTCAGTCCAAGCTCGGTATTCATTGGCTTGTTAGAATTCTACTCAAGTAAGCCCTTTGAATATTTCCGCACTACCCCCACGCTCTCCGGAATTATATGTCAGACGCCAAGTACGCTAGACATGCGCAGTTCGTTGACCCGCAGGCCCATGCAATACTTCGAGCACGTGCAGCAGGATACGAGGCTACATGCCTTTGCGAGAACGACCAGCAACTGCACACTTTGCCTGTTCGCAGTCACGCTTTGCAGTCATAAGTACCCGTCGTAATCGGTCCGAAGCTAGCTGAGGGATGGGCATCTCGATCTCGGATGTGAGATGAGAGCTTGGGATCGTTCAGATCTCGATCATGGGCGAGCTGACCTACACAGTCGTAGGACTCACAACAACCTCGTTGTAGACACCCGACGTGACCCGACGTGATGAATGTGTATATAAGAGACTCTTGTCCCATGGAAGTAATGATCAACGGACCACACAAGGCAAGATCATCACGCAAATCTCGGGTTATCAGGACTTTCAAGCCCAAGTTTCTTTCACAACAGCATTGCCCCTGCCGACCCGCCGACTTTGCCGGCCATGGTTCGCCTCTATCACCTACCCATCGCAGCTGTTGCTGTTTCAGCTGTGCTAGTGCCTCGTTCAGGCGATGACCCGGAGCGTTACACGATCTGTGGCGGCGACCGAGGGTATGCATTCCATGATTTTCAAAGCACGCTCCGTCCTCCATATGTATCCGTGTAGCTCTTCTTGACACAGCACACTTTGGGCCCACCCCATAATGTGAAGCTCAGGACGTGGTAGTTGAGCTAATCAAAAACCAGATATGTCGAGAAAGACTCCCTCGAAGCCGCCGAGTACCTGCGCGAGAAGATCGTGACCTCGGATCGCTTCTTCATGGCCAAGGACGACTGCATCTACGCCGCACGCAACACGACCATTGTCAGCCTCTGCAACGGCAGTGCACGCGATCGCCACGTGAATCGAGCCGAAGTCGGACGCGGCATTAACCAGCTCATCAAGGACTGCGGTCTCGACGGCGGCTTCACGGGCATCCACGTCGTCAACAACCTCACCTTTGCCGCCTACGGGACCTCCGGCGGCCTGAAGCGTAGCCCGCCTACGGGGTCACCGCCGCCTGACGTCCCGGGAGGCTCGAGCCGGCGGTCCAAGAACTTGCTTGCCAAGCGTGACTGCAATCTGGACTATAACGGCAAATGGGCCGAGGACTGCGATCGGGAGAACGAGATGAACGACGACGGCACGTGCGGTGAAACTAGTGCCGACAGCGACTGCAAAGTCTACTGCGAGCTCAAGCGCAGAAAGCTACTAGGCCAGGAGACCTCCGCTCCTGGTGAGGGTGGTGAACCTCAGTCTTCTGGCACAGACATCTCCCTGGAAGACTCGCAGGAGTTCTCCGTCTCCAGTGGCTTCTCCATCGGCGTCGAGGGGAGCTTCAAGGATGCCATCAGCGCGGGCGTCAGCTACCAGTGTGAGTGTCTCATGTTTGCTCTGTATACCGTGATGAAACAATTGCAAAGAAGAGAATACTGATTCACCACTGCTTCTGCTTCCGAACAGTCTCTGTGACCAAGACGACCGGCTACACCGTGGTCAAGTCCAACAATGACGACCCGCCTGAGGGTGACGGCATCTTCGGTCGCTGGGTCTTCTTTCCTAAGCTCATCGAGACGTGCGGCACCGTCACGCAGCGCGAAGTCAAGAAGGACGTCCCCGCATGCCCGGGTGTTGGCGTATGCCCTCCTCCTGGCGACCCTTACTGCTCGGGCGACCCGGAAAACCACGAGGACGTATGCTCCATCTCACCCGAGCTCGACGACAAGGGAGAGCCTGCCGTATTCTGGGCTCTGAGTAAGTTCTTGAATCCCCACGATCCGCCGTGATCTACAAATCCACAGGTTTGGGCTCAGGGTTGACACGTACGGTGATCGATAGGGTGGGAGCGTGGGGACGGCACCGCTCTCGACTTTGAGGACCAGAGCCAGGCGTATCGCGACCTGTGCAGTGATGCCAGCGACCCCGACAACGACGGCGAGGACGAGTGCTATACGGACCTGGAGGACCGCCGCCGTCGTGCCCCCATCAACTTCAAGTGGCTCGAGGCGCGCAAGGCAGCGGTCGCTGCTGGAGAGATATAGTGGGCTGGTGGCCACTTGGATTGGTACGACAAGCGCGAGTAGTTGTTGTTCTTCTTCTTACGCTCGTTTATAAAAACTTCGTTAAGAATCAGTGGGATTTCGTGCAGGGCAATTTAGACAAAGAACATGGAGGAGCTTTGTTTAATATTTGTTCGGAGGGTTTATGGCGGGTTCTTTACATCTAGTCAAGTGTAACAACCCGACCAATAGGTCGCAAGATCCGGCCAAGGACAAGAGCAGGTCATACACGCGGAGCAGGCACACCACTGCTTATATAAGTATCTCCTTATAACAGTAAGCGGTAAGGATGGATATATTAGATAGTATATATCTAAGAGATCCTAAACAATATTACGATAAAGAATAATGGTGTATATAGTGTAGAGGATTTCCTAGGCAGATTCAGAGGAGAAATCAACCACCGCTACTCAAGCCAATGATGTTCTATGCTAGCCAAAGTGTCCACGCAGTGACCTGAAAATGCTAATTGCATCATTCCCCGAGAAGCTAACTTTTACACTCCGACATGCTTCCACACCCGAAGTTTGGGAAGGCTGACCTTCTTCTCCGATCAACGATGAACGCTCCCAGCCCTCTGCCTCGGTACCCCCCTCATCTGCACGCTCCGCTTCCTCTCCAGTCCCCAGTCCTCCACCTTACTCCCCTCCGGGAGCGCCGGCTTGCCCCCAAGGCTCTCGAGCACGACCTTGTTGTCCGCCGTGAAGTCGTCCATGACCTGCAGCTCCCTCAGGGTGAACCACCGCGGCATAAGCAGGATCCGCAGGGGCATGAGCAGGATGATGAGCACGGGGAAACCGATGGCCGCGATGGTGTGCGAAATGGCGACGCAGGCAAGGACGCCAGCCATCTGTAGGAAGATGAACAGGCTGATCTTGCGGCGGGGGATGCTGAGGAGAGGCTCGTCGCGCTGCACGAAGCGCGCCTCGGCGTGGAGGAAGAGGAATTTCTGGAGGATGCCGTTGGATTCGATCGATCCCCACTGCATGACGGGAAACGAGATAGTGTTAGTACATGGACTCGGATTGTCTTCTTGCCTCGCGCTCTGAGTGCGAGAAAGAGTGGATGGAAAGGGGACCAAGGAGTTTAGACATACCCCAACGACGAAGAAGACACCAGCAAACACAGCAGCGGGCATCGTGTGCAGCACCGTGAGAAACGGGCCCGTCATGGTGCCGATGAGCAGCAAGCCCATGAGGAAGTGCGTCATGCGCTGCTCGACAACGGCCTTGGCGCGGACGATTGGGCGGCGAATGTCTCTAGTATCGCCCCCGGAGCTGCCGTCGCCGTTGACGGGCTCGGAGGTGGGTATGATGCGCAAGTCTGTCTCGTATATCGTGAGGGAGTCGGTATGAACGGGAGCCTACGGTTCGCGATAACATACGTGGTGAGCGAGCTGGCCTGGGATGTTCTTCGGGGTCACTCGGGATAGACGACTTACCTGCGGCACAAGACCATTGGGCATTGGCAACCCCAGAATACCAGCAACGAAGGTTGTGCAGCCGAGGAGGAAGAAGTCCCAGTGGAAGCCCCCAGGCTTCTTGAGGGGATACTGGCGGGCCTGAGCGGTGATACTGCTCACGTTCTGCAAGAGTCAGAGCGATGTCAGTGGAAATCTCCTCATATGAGGTTCGTTGTAGACTTACGTGGTCGTAGTAGAACAGCAACATCAACAGGAATCCAAAAGGCAATGCCACAAACACCCAGGTGACGTCCAGGTTCCAGAAGTCAATGATCCAGCTCCGTGACTGGGTGGGCATGAATGGTGCGGTAACGGGAACACGGGTGATGTGCGTTGCCTCGAGGTTGCCTGGGAAGTGCGAGAATCCGACCCAGAAAAGAGTAGCGAACTGCCAGAGAGAAGTGTCAGCAACTTGCCCAGACCAGGATTGGCAGAGCCCGTAGACACTAGGTGGTAGAGCCTAGACATGTACTTACGACGTAAGCATAGTCGGCCAGGAAGCCGCGGACCGTGGGGTTCCAGGTGGTTCCCGAGCCGAGATGCTCCAGCCCGTAGACTGTGCCGAAGTACAGAATGGCAATAAGACAGGCCAGATATCCCGCCGCTGTGCCTTCATCCCCAAACTCATTAACGAGTTCTTCCACGCCCTTGACTAAAACTCGCAGATCGCATTAGCCATGAACAGTATCAAGTCGAGCCTAATGGACATGGACATACTGATATAGATGATACCAACATACATGCCGAAGGACTCGCTCGAGAAGTCGGTCACATAGCGCATGTAGTCGCAGGCATTGAACACTGACACAAGCCAGTGGAATATGGCGGCCCAGATACCAGTCCAAGCCATGAACTGCGGGTAGATGGCTGCGTCGTACTGGACGATGATATCGTAGATGGTAAAGTTGAAGAGCGAGATGAGACCCGTCACGCCGACGATTGTGAGAGGCTGCGCGCCAAGCACGCTGAAGACGACGGCCGCGAGTGCCGAGGAGAAGAGCGCCTCGTTGATGCCGTAGAACTGACCGGTGCGTCGGTACATGTCGAGGGTGTAGGCTATGGCCGGGAGGAGGCTGTGGAGGTTGTCAGGTAGCTCGCCTTTGCGGGAGAAGTATATGGGGAAGTAGGACTGACTTGACAAAGTACATGCGGATCGTGCTGGCTATTGTCCGGTATGTGAAGGCGTCGGTAATGTCTGACGGGTAGTAGGGAAGCCGCCTTTTCACATCGTAGTACATCCCACGACATGGATGGAGGATCCTCCAGCGGCGCCAGCCTCTCCGGACATCAAAGCTGTAGGAGCCTCTGGTCTCCTCGCGTTGGAGCTGCCGCTCGATTGATTCGCCCGACTCCATGATGTTCTCGTGGCTGGGGCGAACCTATGGGTGGGGTCTGGGAGGCTTGAGCCTGTTCTGAAGGAGGGGAGATTATCCAAGGGATTAGGCTCTTCGAAAAGACACGAGCTTCAGAAGACACGGGCTTGAGGGAATGCCACGAGAGACTATGCACTGGTCGAAAACCACCTTGGTCGTATTCGGTGTGACTGAGATCAAAGAGCCTTGATATAACCTTGGCAGGACCCTCACAGTCTCTTGTCGTCAGGGGGAGTGGCCACAAGGACGGGCGAGCTAAGCCAATACCAGTAGTTCATCAAAAGGAAGCGACGGGTCCAAAGGCTCACGCTCATCGTCGCATCGTCACATTGCGGGAGATCCCGCCGCTTATGATCGTATTGTCCGCCCGCACAGTCGGTGTCTTGCGTCATCGCGGCGGCGGCTTGGACGCTTTAGAGTTTGGCGCCGCCACCAGGGGCCTGCCGGCCGCGAGGATCGGGGCGCAGGACTTCATCGCCGGGCGGGACTGCCCCATTGGATGCAGCCTAATCTCTTTCGCTGCCCAGAGCAGTCCGTCATCATGATTCCTGGCTGCCCGGGCAGAAAAAACTGAATCGTGCACTAGGACCTCCGTCTACCCGGGCCCGCATTCTGCTGCCCAGCGTCTTCTCTCAGCTGGTGACTAGTGTTAACTGAAGTTCTCCATTTGATGACTCTGATGGCCCTGCTTCTGGTCCAAGATGATGACTACTGCTGAAGCCCTATGCATGCTGGCAGGTCTATGTGTCCTATACGATCTCTATTGTAATGTTGTCTGTTTCGTGTTTTCTGTCCTGGCCCAATAAGAAAATCCGCTTCACGCTGAAACGCGCAAGATGACGCTTCTCTCTTGGAGACTGCCCACATCATCAATAGCCCGAACAAACATCACTGGTTGCCTTTCGGAGCATCCTGCCCTACCCGAACCATCTCAGTCCGTGCGCCGACCGAACAACCTCGTGACACTCCAATTTCGCGTAAGAAGTGTCAGATGTGCTTCCTCTGGGTTGCCTGCCCAATATTGCAAAGTGTCCATCTTGACACGCCGACGCCCGCGGCTGTGCCTCCCCTGCACGGATCCTCTGAGGTTCCGACAGCTCGAGTTCCGTCCGTGTCAAAGCAGATCGTTCGTCCCTCCCTTCACTAGCTTGCTGCTGAAACCCTGCCCGAGACTTGGCTTGGACGTGTTCCGGTTCCCGATTTGATGTGTCCCGGGTTCATAGTTTCTGCCCGTGGCAGCTCCTACTCCGAATCAGGAGCTCCGACGACACCATCCGCGCGTCCCTGCCCGTGGGCTTTGAGCATCACCATCACGGCAGCGTTTCTTGGCACCTTGGCAGCAACAAACACGATGATTGTCAACCACACAAGAGACTTGGCACAAATCAGTCGTTTCCAGCCCAGGCAGAAAATTTACCTATGTCTGGCTGTCAATACGCCTTCCGTTTCATCTAATATAAAGACACCCACGTCTCTTCTTGGTAGTGTCAAGGGCTACACTGAAGTCATGACCGCTCTCTCTTGCCAGCTCCAATTCGCAGTTGTGTAGAGAACAGTCCTTTTTCCTACTTTTGTCCTCCGAGACTCATGATTATACTGATCATTCCACTCCTTTACTGTCTTCTTTGGACTGTTCGTCAGAATCGCCATCATGGAGATGGTACAACTCCCTTCCATGGCTCCACCGTTCTTCGCAACCTCTGCAGCAGGCCAGCGACGCTCATCATCCCAAAACCCGACAGTGAGCCTCTCACACGACCTGGCAACATCTGAAAGCGGCAGTGACGATGACCTTGACCTTTCACCAGGCGAGCTGGAAGAGCGAGGCTTGTTCGGCACGCCTCGGAAGAGCAAGACATTTCTGAGGAGAAGATTATTCCAGCGATTTCTATGCAGCATCGGGCACTGGATATTTGTGTTTCTGCGTGAGCTTGTGCCCAGCTTCTTGCAGGCTTACCTGCCACAGCAGCGCGGTACAGCACGCCACACGGACAACAACACCACTGCCACGAGCAGGAGCACCCCCTCAACTAAGCCCAATGCTGGCACCAAACTCCGCTCTCTTGACGGCATTCGCGGCGTGGCCTGCCTGATAGTCTTCAACTTCCACTTCCTCTACCCATACACACGAACCATCACCCACGGCTACCTAGCGGGCAATACCCCGGTTGTCGACAACAACGACAACAACAGCGACAACCACCTCGACCTGCAGAACCCCTACATCCACCAGCTCCCGATTCTCTGCCTGACCCACCGCGGCCGAGCCGCGGTCTGCGTCTTCTTTGCCGTCTCGGGTTACGTCCTGAGCCACCGCTTCCTGCAGCTCGTCCGCACCGGCACGCTCGTCGCCACGACGCAAGCCCACCGAGCGCTCTCCTCCCTGACCCTTCGGCGGAGTTTGCGACTGTACCTCCCACCCACGATTACCATGGTAGCCACAATGCTCCTCGCATACCACAGCGCCTTCGAGCCGGGCGCTCGGGAGCTCTACGGCAGCCCGTGGACCGTTGACGGGGAGTGGGAGCCGCACCCTTCTACTAGCCACGGGGGCTCGTTCCGCGAGACGCTCACCGTCTTCTCAAAGACGTGGTGGGACTGGAGCACGCCCTGGACGTGGGACGCACGGTACATCGAGTACGACCCGCACCTGTGGACGATCCCCATCGAGTTCCGCTGCTCCATGGTGCTGTTCCTCGCGCTGCTGGCAACCGCACACCTTAGACCGCTGTGCAGGGCAGTGCTACTCAGCTGGGGGACCGCGTACTGCCTCTTCGACGGGCGGTGGGATGTCGCGGTGTTCCTGGGCGGTGCTGTTGTTGCGGAGGTCCACCTGGTCCTGGCTTCGGTGAGCTCGCCGACCGAGCCATCAGCAGAGGGAGGAAGCGACTATCGCTACACAGACCTTCCCATACCAAGCAGGACCGTCCCAGCCGCTACCACATTAACTACAGATATATACTCTCCGCCACAGACACCCGCAAACTCCCCGCTTCACTGCCCTCGCCATCACACGTCGTACATGAGTCTCCCTCCATCACCAACACCACCACCAAGTTTCCACCAACATCAACCGTACCACAACCATAACCACCACAAGCCACTCTCTCCTACCTACCCATCCTCAACGTTCCTCTCCCCTCAATCTTCCTCCGCCAACTGGATACCCTCCATCTTCCTCACCCTCCTCCTCCTCCTATCTCTATACCTCCTTTCCTTCCCAGATTCCCACCCCGACGCGACTCCAGGATACACTTACCTCGCCACGGCCCTCACCCCATCTGCGTACACCGAGGGGCTCGGGCACTACCACTTCTGGCACGCCCTGGGCAGCGTCCTGTTCATCATGTCCATCCAGCTCCTCCCTGTGCTCTCCGCCGCCGTTTTCGAGAACAGCGCGGCGCAGTACCTCGGCCGCATATCCTACGCGCTGTACCTGTGCCACGGCCCCATCCAGCACTCGCTCGGGTTCGCGACGCAGCCGTGGATCTGGCGGTATCTGGCGCGGATATATCCCATCGTCATCATCACCGACGGGACGGCGGAGGGGGGGCACGAGGAGGAAGGGGGCCCCGGCGTGGTGAGGGGTGTGCACTGGCACGGCGTCGACGATGGGTGGGGCCCGACACGGTGGTGTCTGGGTCTGGCGCTGGGTTGGGTGTTCAATCTGGCCGTCACGCTCGTCGTGGCGGATGTCTTCTGGCGGTATGTGGATGTAGGATGCGTCAGGCTCGCGAGGGTGGCGGAGGGTGCGATGAAGATGGATCCTCCCCGGGTCGAGCACGCAAGGGAGGCGGGAACAACAACAGCTGAGATGGTGGAGGTGGCACGATGAAGATGAAAATTGGTGGGAAGGACGAAAAGGGGCATGCCATCGCTAATGTGCAGAGTGGTGTGCTGGTGACGAGGATCACCCGCTCGATATGTTTTGTATATTATGGCCTCACAGCATAAAGCCTCCTTCTTTGGCTTTTGTATCACTGTTAGAGAGGATGCACCGAGTCCCCAAAGGTATTTCTCCGAGCTTCCCGCGTTGTGTTATTCACTATTGTAATTATGTTCTGCTTGACACAATGTGGTGGACCAGTGGATAGAGACTTAGAAGCAGTGTGGGAACCAAAGAAACCATCTCGAATCAGAGTTGACCTTTCGGGCTTCCTCTTCCCCAGCTCGAGGAATAGTGCTGCACTGAGCGAAGTACTCACAAGGGGGATCATCACTAGGATGGCCAACGCAAGAGCATGCTTCAGCCCAAAAATCTTTCTCCGATTCAGCATGTAGTGCATGACATGGCACTCCCGGGCAGCGTAGGAAGCTCGGCTTGGGACAGGCGATGCTCGAGAATGATAGTCACCACCCCGTGCTGTGCCACTTATGAGGAGAGGCAGAAGACCCCTTTCGAAGGCGCCACTCTATGATTCTATTCATGGTGTGAATTGATGCCTTTGTGGCTTAACACGTAGGTAGTAGAGTCCAATCACAGGACCTGACCGATGCACCTGTCCGCACTTCAGGGAAAGGGCGGCTCAGTAGGAACCTTGTGTTGCGCAAGAGACGTAGGCCCTCGAGTCTACCATCAGCTCCCTGCCATCATCTCGGACTCGTAGCTCGCAGTCACTAGCCCACAGCGGCTAGGCCTCCGTCGTCATATGGTCCTCCTCCACCACAATCCACTAGTGCCGCACCTCGTAGTCCTCGTCGGGCAGGTACAGGTGCCTGTCGGCGCCCTTCTTGGTGAGGACGACCATGCGGATGACGCCGCCAGAGCTGCCGTCCCACTTGATGGCCTCGCGCAGCGCGCCCTTGACAAAGTCGACGGCCTCGTCCTCCTCCATGTCCTCCTCCCAGTTGGCGTCGCAGTAGCCGTAGATGTAGGTGGAGCCTGAGCCGCCGATCGAGTAGGCCTGCTTGTGCAGCGAGCCACCCAGCGGGATCGAGTAGACCTGGCCGCCGTGCCGCTCGTCCCAGCCGGCAATGATGAGGCCGGCGCTGTGACATGGGCGAAGTGGTTAGCCGGACGGGAACGCAGTGCTGTGCAATGTCGTCCGTATGCTTCGCGCGGATTAATCCACTCACCTCAGGCGGTCCTTGTTGCTGTAGCAGATCTCCTGGAAGATGGCCGCGGCTGTCTGTGTGGTCGGAGGCTTGCCGTTGCGCATGTGGAACATGCCGAGCTGGTACTGTACAATGTCGGCGACGGCCTGTGTGTCGGCGGCAGAGCCGGAGCGGCAACACCAGATGGTGTCGGCGACCCGGGTGAGCTTGTCTGTTACTCTGTTGGCAATGTAGGCACCCGTTGTGGTTCTCGAGTCGGCGCCTGTGGTGAGGAGGAAGGATGTCAGCAGGTGGAATGGACGATGGCTGGTTGTAGAACTCCGCGGGGTTGCTCGTTGGATTGTCACATACCGAGGATGACACCGTCCTTGAAGGTGACCGCCATGCTGGAGGTTCGTCAGTAGTCATATTTCATCGTGTCGCTCGTGGGTCGGAGAGCTGGCTCACATGGAGGTTCCGAGACTAGAAGGCGCAGACGTTAGTTTTGCTCTCGATTTGAGGGTAAGCTCTGGTACCGGAGCACTCACTTGACCTCGCCCTTCTTTAACCTGTCCATGTCCACATGGATACCATCTGTAGTGATTGCGAGTCAGCCTCGGAGTGTCGAATCGTCGTGTGTGCCTGCGTGGGCGGGAACGGAAGCGTGCTTGGTGGGATGGCGGGCAGGCGGCGTACCTTCATTGAGGACACCAGCGTTGCCGAACTCCATGGCGGCGGTCGTATCGGGTTGTTACTGAGGCGAACGGATCGGGAGAATCGTGTCTTGGGGGCGGAGATGGGTGAGCTGGGCTTGGATGCTCCTGTGTCGTCGTCGTGTGTGTTGATGGTAATGGAGCTGCCCAGAGTGTCTCGAGGTGGAGCATTGACGTTGGAGCTCCAGCCTCGAGCTCAAGCAGCAGGCAGCTCGTTGCACGCGTGGGCTGGCGGGCAGGGCGGGGCGCGATTGTCACAGTAAGCCCGTGCTATCAGCACAGTATGCACTGTGCCGAGAACTGAAGGAGCTAATAATGGAGCAAGCATCTCGATCAGTTCGGAATGCATATTTGAGACCCAGAGAAGGGTGCAATGTTCAGCGTCTCGTCAGTGAGTAGGCAGTGAACATGGTTGGGGCAGGTTCAATGGGGAGGTCAAAACGCTCATGAACATGCCCACCATCCGAGCCAAACGTTTCGATCAAAGAATACCTATAAACTGTGGTGCACTCTGTCACATGGTTCTAAAGATGTCGCTTTGTTTACCCTAGGGTATCCTCGGAATCCCGGGCAGTCCTAGCCCAAACGCCACACAATGCTGAAATGTCAAGACATGCATGGATCCTACACATAATGGTCACAGCCTTCCCAGGGCAGCATTTCAATCTGTTGGTGATCCATGTTAGCCCTCGAGCAAGATCCAGACCCAACTAAACCTCCCGCCGGGCTGCACCTCCTCAATTATGACTGACCTTGCTTGAGCTCTGCCGTCCCCTTCTCTTCCCCTTCCTTCTTCTTCTCGTCGCCACACCCGCAATCATAGAAATCACCAATGTTGTTGCAGTCGAATTGCGGCTTCTTCAGCCTCTTGTTGACCTCGTTGTGCACGAAGCATGCCCAGCCGGCCGCAGTATTTCTCGATGACGTCTGTGGCGGGTATTTCGCGAGCAGGCCCTGGAAGTGCCGCGCGCAGTCGCCGCAAGGGTAAAGGCGGGCGAAGAGGTGGATGTAGGACTTGAGGGCGAGCGAGTCGTCGTCCGAGGGCTTGTCAGGGAAGCGCGCCATCATGGTGTGGAAGAGTTTCCAAGAGGCGCGACCGAGTTCGGCTCTGTAAAAAGGCACGAAGAAAAGGGGTCAGTATGGGGGGCCACTGGGTGTACAGCTGGGCCGGGAAGGCGTACTTGAGTGTCGCATTCTCTAGCTTGGGAGCGATTACAGCCCCCTTGAGCAGATCTGGTGATATGCCGGCAACGTCGAGCGTGTCGGCGGCCTTGCCCTGCGATGCGGGCGGCGACGCAGGCTGGTGGTGGATCATGGACGTGGCCGAGCCGCCGAAGGACATCATGAAGGACAGCCCGAGGAAGCAGGCGACGGCCATGATGACCATCAGCGACACATGTCTCGCCATGGCGACCGGTCGGCTCGTCGTCTGCGGGCTGCTGTCGTGGTCAAAGACGTGGGGTGACGGGTGGGACGATGATCTCGCGCGCTGATCGTCGTTGGCGGAACCAGGGGGCGAGCGAGGGAGTGTCGGTCGTCGGGGGTGATCTGATCGGTTGTTTGAATGCGAAATTTGATACGTGGGGTGGGCAATGACGAGCGAGCGTTGAGCGATGCAAAGGCGAGAAGATAAGAAGAGAGAGCGACGGGGGCGTCGAAAGGAGCGTTGACGGCGGAATGCGATACGAGGAGGACATGCACGATGTCGTCTGGCCACTTGAAACGAGCGCGAACCCAAAGACGGCAGCTCAGCTCCCTACGGGTGCTGTCAGGGTCCTGTAGCCCCACTCCATCCGCTGCATCTGTTCCGCCCGCTTGGCTCAGATCGGAGACGACCTCCCACTTCACTACTTCTTACAGTAGCATCCACTCGATCAACGTCTGGGTGCCTATTCATAGACCAGCCCTCCATTCAATATGTGATTCTACAAAACTGAATTATACATTCACTCCTCAGCAACCCATCATGTCCCCCTCCCGCGTAGCCCCTCTACGGCTTGGCGAACGGGTTGCGACCGTGCTTGAACTGCACACCTTGCACCAGGATGGCTGATCCCATAGCCATAGATCCCACAAAAAGCATGGCTCTGCCCAGTAAGAAGGAGCGTTTGTCAACCAAGGTCAACGGAAGCACCGTCGAGGCACAGGGTGAATTCATGGTCTTTGTCCGCCGCGACAAGATATCCTGCGATCTGGGCCCCCTGGTTTTTCCGGTCACGTCAGTGAACCGTTTAAAGCAGCCAAATCCCTGAGGGTTTGTCCGCTTAGATTCACCATCATGTAGCCACCAGCCCAGTTTGTGAGAATCATCCCCCATCGCGGCCCCGATCCTCCCCGGGAAATTGAGGTAGATAGTGTTGTGGCTCATTGTAGTCTGGGCCATATCCTAGGGTATCAATGCCCGGTGGGGTTGTGGCAAGCACCATGTTGTACTTGGAGCACCAGTGTCGAGTCCTCGACCAGCTAGTTCAGACCTGCTTCCGCTTCGCCAATACTTGCACATCACAGCTTCGTCGTCCTCTTCTTCAGGTTCCGCTCCCCGCCCACGATCAGGTTGACATGGTGACAGACTGCGACCAGCTCTCCGGCCTCGTCGAGTAGCACCACCTCCATGTCCAGCCTGCCGCGCCGGATCTGCTTCGCCTCGACGCGCATGCACAGCCACTCGGCCCCCGGTGCCGGCAGCGGCTTCTTGACGTCCAGGTTCATCACGACCGTCGGGAACCAGAAGACGTCGTCCTCGCGGACCACGTCACCCCCGCTACCGCCACTGCTACCGCTACCACTGCCACCGCGGCCGCGGTACGCCTCGACGACATACGGCCACGAGTCCGCGACATACCCCAGCGCTGCGTTGGTGAACCGCCCGCCCGGCTCGGCCAGCCTAACCCAAACATCGATCACGCTCGGCCTCTGCGGCCCCGCGCGCGGGAAGTAGTACTCCATGTTGTGCAGCGCCCGGCGCTCCAGGCCACCGAGCCTAGTCGGGATCGGCATGCGCCGCCACGTGCTGTCCTCCTGCCGCGCCGCGAGCGCAGAGAGGTCGGCTGGTCTCGGCGGCCTCGGAACGCCGTGCGGATCCTGGAAGTCGTAGTGCGTCGGCAGCGTGAGGCCCCGCTCGATCTCGAGGCTGCCGCAGTTGAAGTACGCGATGATCTCTTTTCGTGATGTGGCGACAGTAGTCTTGCCCGGTATTGACGATGTTGCCGGTGCAGTGGTGATGTATGGAGCGTGATCCAAGTCGAGCGCGCCCTGGTACAGCGACACATGTAGCGTGGACAGCCGCCGCCCCAGCTTGACCTCCTCGACGATGATGACCGCCGGGCCGACCTCGGTGCGGCTGACGAACTCAAAATGCGCCGTGATGATGTCCGGCTGACCGCGGGCCTTGAGATGTGCGGACGCGGCACTCATCAGACAGGACGCGACGTAGCCACCGTTGGGCACTGTTTAGGGGTTGAATCAGCTAGGCATTCACAAGATAATGGCCGACCCACGAAGACACGAGGTCCATCGCTCTCCCGCGCATAGAGCGTATTGCGTGAACGTGTAACCAGGACGTCATCTGTCACGCCTCATAATCCTCCTGATTTGGCGAACTCACCGGTCCCATTGCTGAAGCTCTGCACCAGCTCGGCGCGGTACGTCGTGCGGTCCAGCGGCGTCACCGCCGTGGCGGCGTACAGCGATATCGAACTCGGCGGCCGTGTGTCCATCTTCACTCTCTCTGCTTGGAGGCAGAGTGTGATCACAGCGTCCACGCAGGTGGCCGTGAATGATGAGTCGAGTCGTTGATCGGGGGAAAGCGCTGCCCCGGAGTCGACCTCGGTACCGCAGCCCTAGAAAGCGCCAGCTTCCCCACATTCTCCCAAGGCCCCCCGATTTCCCCACAACTCGCCCAGGACCAGGACCCCATGCCGCTGCGTCGACCAGCCTTGTTCATTGGAGTTGACTCCCGATAACTCTCAAGCTCATGTCATTCGGCTCGACGGATTACAGCTCGGCCAGCTCTCTTCAGGCTGTGCGGTGTAGATCTCCTGTTACTCTAGCTGGCAGGCTCTACTATCGGCCCTGTCACACCGGTAGCTACCACGTGCGGGCAGCGTCTGATGAAGTACATTATTCGTGGGCCGGCATCCCCAAGCATAACCACGTCCACGAGGTTTGGCGCTTCACAGTCTACGCGGGTGACAAGAAGCTGCCATATTTGGCATTTCGAGGTCAACTATTCGTCTGTACACAAAAATAAGGGTATCGTGCTGGTCTATCGTGCCGAATGTGCTAAATCATGTTCATACAACCAAAAGCGGAACATGGCCAACAGTATCAACAAAATGAACCACCGATCCTGCCGGCGGCCGTTGGCATGCGCTCATATGGCCTCGCGCTCGCTCGCAAGCCAGAAAGACCCACGCAGACAGCTGGATTTCCAGTGCTTGCGTCATGCACCGTCCACGTACGGCCATCCCCGCTGGTCGAAGCGCAGCTTGTTCCAGCCGAAGAAGAACCCCGTGCGAGAAGAGTCAGCTGCACCTAGTGTCTTGTCGTAGTATACTGTCATTTGCGCGTCAGTGTCAAGCTCTTGCTCTCCTTCTCCGTGGAGTTGAAGTCTAGCAACAGCCTACGCCTGTCTACCCGGAGAATGTGACTGAGGGGGGAAAGAAAAAGAAACTCACTGTAGTGGTAATACAACACCAACCCCTCCACCTCATCCTCAAACACTCCCTGCCCTCCGGGAGCAAACACCGCGTCATGACTGGCGAGCACCACACTCCCACCGTCCTCCGTCAAGCAGTCCCTGCCCAGTCTGTCCACGAACCCGCCCCGTGGCCTGCGCGACCGGCACACCACGACGCGGTACGCATTGTCATCGCGCATCCACAGCATGTTCTGCCCAGGAGCGCCTCCCCTGCCCCTGCCCTTGGGAGCATCCGGGTCTGGCCGCGGGCAGCACCGCCCGGACGAGAAGAACAAATAATACCAACCCTTGCGCGGACCGTACATGAAACCCGCCTCGGTCTGGCCCCGGGGGGACACGGCCGATGCGTTGCGCTCGAGGTGTGTGATCTGCTGCATCGCATTTGGCGCAAGGGCAAGCGGTGGGTCGGCGAGGGGGATCTGGAAGAGGCCTTCTTGGTAAGATCCGAAAGTCAGAAGATGTCGCTGGCCTCCCTCTGTCGCGGTGGGAGACGAGTCCTCGACCGTGATCAGCGCCGCGTCGAGGATGTTGTACCGCGCGGCCCACGTGATCTCGAGCCGGCCCTGACGCACCCAGCTCCCCGGCTCGAGCGTGCGCGACGTGTGCACGACGATGCTCGCGTCATGCCACGGCACCGTGGCCTCTGGGTGCGTGACCCCGATCGTGTCATAAGGGAAATGCTGGTTGTGTAGCATGAGGTAGTGCGTGGCGTTGAGCACGTGCACATCCGGCGCGCCGCCCTGCTCAGCCAGCGTGTCTCCCTGAAGAGTCCATGGCCCGCGGAGCGAGTCGGCGGTCCATGTCGCGCCGCGCTTGCCCGGGGCGGTGGTGAGCAGGAACAGTCTGCGGTCCGAGCGGCGGCGGATGAGAGCTGGGTCGAGGGTGATGTAGTTTCTGTTGTGCGGGATGATGCCTGTGATGGATTCCGGGTTTGGGTACTGGAGGGCGCCGGTGTATCCGTCGCCTGTGTAGCCGTCATCGCCGGTGTTGTTATTGCCGGTGCCTGAGTCGGGGTCGGTGTTGTCAGATTGAGTGCTGCCAGGCCGCGTGAGACCGATGGACAGACCTAGGATGAGGCCGACGATGCAGAGGCCGGCGAGGCCGCCAAGAAGCCATTTCTTGCGCCTGCTCCAGAGCAACGGCCGTGGTGGTATCATGGTCGGCTACGACTGTCGCGGAGCAACGCACAGCGAGCGCCGTGAGCAGGTCATGAAGAGAAAGTGAGGTTAAGGCATCGGTCGTGAGATCGGAATGGGAGAGGGGCACAGTGGCACCTGCATGGCAGCCACGCTAATGCCAGGGGCCGGCGCTGGCCGCTGGAACCCGATTGGCCGAGCCGTCACAGCAGGCGCCAGGGAGCAACACTAATTCAACCACCAGCATGACCAATCTTTGGGCGCCCCTGGTTTGAACAATCCAGCTCAAGGCTGCGTTTCTTCGTAGCAACAGATTGTTGTGGCTTAGTATACCGATCTGGGTGAAATCACCTGGGGCCACACACGGTAAGAAAGCCCCGACATCCAGCAACGGTCCTGCAAAGCACACCAGGTTCAGGGATGGCACGAGAAGCTGGTAGGGCAAAGGGTCATGATCATATATGCCCCACTCGTCGGTGCTGACTCTGACAAGACGATCTGTGTACGACTTTGGAGACCCGGTACATCCAAGGGGATGCCGAACCTAGCCGGCCTCGATGTTGTTCCCGGCGAAGTTGAGTAGACGAAAGAGTAGAAGAGATGAGAACAAGTACCTCTAGGGTAATTAAGCTGCCACTTACTTCCCCATATCTAGCATCTCAGGGAGTCGAGAATCCGTGTTTCAAGACGAGATTGAATTCCAATCTCGTTGTCATCAATTGTACATTTATCTTTGACGAGCCTATGCTGATATTCAGACTGGAAACATCGAAGCCTCTGCACCTCTGCGCCTCTGCACGTAAGCAAATCTCTCTGTTAGGCGGCCCGATCGATGAAGCATCGAATTGATCCTGTCTGGCCAATTCATCGCCGCGAGAGTTGTTGCCAGAATCTCAGGTCCAGGCCGTTCGTACGCGATGGTCTCCAACTTCGAAGACGCTCCTCCCACCATGCGTTCTCCCCCCTGTCAGTGATGGCGTGAACATCATTGTTAAAGAAAAGGGCAAATCTCGAGCCCAGGTCTCAGCAACCTTTATGTGCCTAGTAAAAGAAAATATATAACACCAACACCCACGTAATAAATACGGATCAACGTTTCGCGTATAATGCAGACACTGCTCAAGCAGTAACGAAAGACGGTCCTGACCATCGGCTACATAACTAGAACTATCTCCAAAGTTCGGCCTCCCCTCAAAACGCGGAACATCCATTCATGGGTTCCCACGACTTGCACGATCTTGCTTAGCACAATCCCCACTAATCGGTGAGTCCCTGGATAGAAACCTCCTTACGCCTTGGTATCGTGATCGTGAATATAAGTTAAAAATTAAGTAGATATGTGTATGTAGAGCGGGGTGTATGTGCTTATGTATATAAATCGTCCGTATGAACACGTCTCGAGTGAGTAATAATGTGTGTAGTTGTTTTGTGAGCATCCTGAAAGTCCGGCGAGATCCCAGCACCCAACTCTGATGCGATTACCCACAAGACGCACCGCTGTTGTCGGAGAGAAAGATCATCGACCCAAGGCCTCGTGCCCAATTTGCACAAACGGCTTCGCTACAGACTCAGTAGTCGTAGGTGTAGCAGGACTTGGGGCCCTGGGTGTCAATGACGTCGCGGACGGTGACGCTGGGGCGCAGACCCATGCTGCTGAGGACAGTATCGAGCCCCAGGGCCGGGCACGGGGTCGTCTGGCTCTCACATGCGTAGATCTCGGTCCACCGGGACTCGGCCTGGTCTTGCCATCTCTTAAAGTTGCGGTCGACGAGCCCGTGGTGCATGAAGAATACGGGGCTGAATTGTTTTGAACAACAACGTTAGAGTTACTCTAGCCAATGAATAAAGTTTGGCACCGCAAAGGTATCTGCCAGAACTTACTCAGACGGAGATGACGAGACGTCGGCCATGACGGGGCCGAGACCGTTGTGGCCATACGCGTGCGGGCCGTACTCGGTGCACTCGCGCATCTGGGCAAAGGTGCTGCGGGAGTTGCAGGAGTTGACGAAGGCGGCGGTGACCTGGCGGGTGAGGCTGCGGTTCTCGCCACGGGAGAGGCAGCGGCGGCCACCGATGTTGATCGTGCGGCGGGCGAAAGGCTAGGGAGAAGATCGGTGAGTTAGTACAGATGTCACAGAACTAATTGCTATGAAATGTAGTTGTGCCAACTCCTGCTAACTAGCAACCCGTGTCTCAAAGATTCCAAGTCTCAAGCGTTTCGCGAGGTCCCGTTTGGAGCGCCCAGCACACCACGGCGGTTCCACTTTTCTGACCAGCCGCCCAATCCGGCTCAAGCAGGCATCCGAAAGTGGAAAAACACAAAACGTAGGAAACCGAGGACTTACACCATTGCTAACGCAGCGACCCTGGCCGTTGCTTATCTGAGGCAGCGCACCGAAGTACTCGGCCGTGAACAGCCCAGACGCGGCGAAGTTGCCGGCGTCGCGGGTCTCGTCCCACCACGGCATGGAGTAGGCGGCCGGGTAGCGGCACTCCTGACGGAGCATACTCTCGAAAACGTTGACGTAGTACCGGTGCCAGAAGAGGAAGATGCCGGACTGGTGGACCTGGCGGACCATCTGCTGGTGCACCCAGACGAGCTCCTCGTAGCGGTTGGTCGCGGCGCCGCGGGAGATGCCGCGCGGAGGAGCGTTCCAGAGGCAGACGACGGCGTCCAGAAAGGCCTTGCGCTGGACGCGGGGCATGTTGCGCCACTCGCGGCGCACAGATGGGTTGGAGCAGCGGTCGGTGCGGGCGTTGTCGCCGACGCGGGACGCCGACGAGGCCGTCTCGATCTCGCTGATCTGGTCGTCGCTGACGCGGCCGCCAGAGAGGAGGCTGAGGCCCGCGGTGGAGAGGCCGAGGTGGACGGTGGCGGTGATATCGGCGATGCCCACCGAGACGATGTCGCCGGCGGGCTTGGTGAGGATGTCGGTGAGGTTCGCACCGTCGCTGACGGCCTCGGCGAGCTCGGTGAGGAAGGGCTTCATCTGGAAGCCCGTCTGGACAGGCACAGCCTGCTGGCGGACGCTCAGCGCCTCGACGACGACAGCGCCCGTTAGGAGGGCGGCCGTGAACTTCATATTTGCTGGACTGGGTGTGCTTGACGGTTAACGAATGACTGGCACACACTGCGGTTACCGAGGAAAGGATGAGAAGACAGCCTCCACTCAACGGGCAGCCTGGTTTTATTATCAAGTCTCCTCGGCCGGTTCCCAAGACAGTGGGCACTAACAGTCTGGCACGAAGTACCGCCAGACTTGACGGCCCAGCCCTGCCATACTGGCTGCAGAGGCTGGGACCCTGGGTGCGAGGGCCCGGCCCCCAAGTCAACAGGCCATGCCCCACAAGATCATCTGCTCCGATGTGCACTAGTCAGTTAGAGCCGTTAGCTCCAGCTTCCGAGCACTGCTGATTTTCAGGTGACAAGTGCCCCTGGCGAGCCGCCTGACAGCGCTCAACTAAGCAGGAGCCGGCCGTCGGCCCCGCGGCGTTGCGACGCTGTCACTGTCCCTCCCGGGATGGAATCGCGATCATCCGGCAAGGTCCCCTTGATCCTCGCTGCCAGACATAACTATAGGTAGGATTGTCAGGAGCATTTCTGCCTAAATGTGGCATGTGCCGGTCTCCGAGGTCTCGAAGTATTAATTCCGCGCATCCAGGAATTGTTAACGGGCTGTATTGTCTCACATGCACTGCACGTTGCGGCCCACCAGCCGATTGTTCTCCTGTTCGAGGCCCGGCGGTGGTCCAGGTCCTAGCGGCTGGCACGGCTGGCGCAGATGATGCAGGCCCGTGAGATACGCAGTAACCTGGAACAGCGGTGCCTCTTTGCTCCCCCAGTCTTGGCCTCCAGCCTTCCGGCCCAGATGCTTAGTTGAGATGAGAAAGAGGCTTGCTGAAGCTCAGGTCTGGCGCGGACAGGCTCCAAGATCAATCTGGCCCCCTTTTCCGTGGATCACAACAACAACAACAGCCGAGCTACGCAGCAAGTGAACGGGTTCATGACTTCCACTCCGTCATCGCATGGCCTGCAAAAGGGATAACAACGCCGTGCCAATATCATTTGATGGGGACCATGAAGACCTCGCCACGTCTTTAGATGGTGCCGTATCATGCGCGCAACATCGCCATTAGCGGCTGGAGCGATGGGAAGTGGGAGGTCTCCCCTTCTCTTTCCTCACTCTCGGCTGACCTCAGGGTTCCGGTGGTTGAAATTACATGAGGGGTTTGGCGCTTCTCGACCCAGCCATTGTGGCTGGCCTAGGCGCGGGCACAATCACAAAACCACAATAGATCTGGCGCCACGACCGAGGCCCAAACAGCCACCAACCAGCTAACGGGTGCGTGCAGTCCGGTCGCATTTCGTTTGTGTCGTAGTTGGCTCTCGTCGCACATCCCAGCCGCCATCGTGCGTTTGGGTCTGGTTCAGTGGCTGGCCTCGCTCAGGTGGCCAGTAGCGGGCGTCCAGCCTTCTGTTTTGCTTCGGCTCCTCGCGAGAAGGTGCAGGGTCAAAGCGCGCAGGCTGGTGTCTGGTGAGAGGGTCCGCCACTCTCCCCCAGCGGCTTTGCTGGAGTGCTTGTACAACTCTACCGTACCTGGTGCTCATTGTTGTGTTTGTCTGGTTCCTGGTGGGCGACTGGGTCAGCACTTGCAGCCAGCGGTTCCCCGGGTTCCTCGACCCGAGAACTCGTGCTGGTCTGGAAGACCAGCAGCCCCCCCCCCCCCTCCCCCCCCGCGAGGCTGCACCAACACTTGGCTTCTTCTTCTCGCTTGTGTTGATTGTGTGCCTCCTGCTGAGGGCGAAGTCACTCCTTCCGACCTCGAAATGGAAACGCCATGGCGGAGATCAACGGCGGCTGTTGTCAGCACGAGGTTGACGGTGAGAGGAGCCCTGCGGAAGAGCCAGGCATCTCCAGGGAGCTCAATAGGACACCATTTCAAAGTGACTGCGCTAACCATCAAAGAAACAGCGCCTGGTCACCGGAGAAGGGCATGTTCCAGCCACTGTGTATGAGTTTGTGCACACTGCGGTGGGTCGGCTCTTCTTTCAAAAGTTAGCTCTATCTCTTTGTGGCTGTGGGAGGATTGAATCGCCCTTATGCCACAAAGTCTCTTCCAAGAAGCATGGATCGCAAATAAGAACCAGACGGAATTCGGTCTCAAACAAAATCCAGATCAGGGCCACCGCCATCTCAAAAGTCCGTACCTGCGTCAGGACCGCTCCCGGCTGAGGGCTCCCGTCGATCCCATAGTGATGGTATGTAGTGGTTGCATTTGATGCTCAATGCAACCCAAACCCCTGACCCACCACGGGACCTCCAGGTGCAGCTTCGCTCCAGATCTCCGGGCAGAACCCCTTCTTGGCAATTCTTGGTGAAGCTGGGTTGGCCTTGTCCGTTTGTGGAGCCCCCGCGGCTTGACAGCAATCTAGGAGGGTCTGGCCTGCTTGCTGACTGAGATAGAGATCAACCCCGAAAGAGGGGGATGGTGCTCAGAGAAACGACGACATGTCATGGATCATGAATCAAAACATGATATGAGCGCAAACCTGGATGGCGATGCAAACGACCTCAAAACCTGAAGGACCTCGTGTCTGAACATACTCTGCGGTACTCCTGCGTCTACGGCAACCTCGGCCATAGCAAAAAGATATAGCTGGACAGATCGCTCGGTGTACTTTTATGCTCTCGTTCGGTTCCGCCGAGCTGGAGTTGGTAGCAACCGCGTGCAAGCCATTGACAGGGTCACACTGTCGATTGGATGCCCCTTTCCTGAGAGTGATTCCTGCTGGTATCGGCATCATGTAGACTTTCTGGCACTGACGGCGTGCCGGGTTTCGGGGTTTCATTCACTCGCTCCGGGTTGTCTGTGCGACGTCGTCCTTCCGATTCATGGCGTTCCGGGTCTTCGCCCACGGGAGAGACGCATGTCCATTCTGGCTCGTAAGAGCAGCTGTTCGGTCCGTCAGATAGGGCGCTATGGCAATCAACAGTGCAAGCCAAGTCCTTGGGACCGACTTGGCAATGATACTGGCTCCAGCAGAGCGATGCTCTTTGGGACCGCAAGCGCCGAGTAAGGAGCAAGGTATGTTGGCGATGACTGTCGATGTCTTGGTCGTGAATTGAATTTTGGAAGTGCTGCAACTCTGCTTGGCTGTTAGATTAGGTCTTGTGAGATCAAAAGTAGTCGGATGGAAAAGGAGATTGTGATAATGAATGGCGAGCGCCGTTGGCTGATGATTTGGTGCCGACTGTCTTGAGAACGAAATGGCTTCCCATGCGCTGAGCAGAAATGTGTTTCTGTGCAAGTTGTCTTGCAGTGAGGTTGAATCAGATCGACTTGGGTCGAAGCGAATGTTTGCAGGCTCCGCCGAACTGGAAGGACAAGTAGAAGTTGCAACTGAAGTAAATTTGTTGTAGAGGTCGGTGTTTGTGAAGAATTGTAAAGTTGCACGGGGTGAAGACTGTCCGTTAGACCTATGATGCCTGGAGAGGCGCGCTTCAAAGACCTTCAACGTGTCGGAGACATTCTTCGGTCGGGCATGTTGAGCGAACGCAGGAAGCGATGTGATTCTCGCGGAGCCAGCGCAGCCGACTGTATCGGTTCATTGGGTGTCAAGTTCGAGGGAGAAGGAACGCCGCGAGTGTCAACGCAAGTGGTACCTACCTTCTTTCGCGCATTCGGAAGCGCGCCTTGCTTCCCGATCATAAACGACTCGACCTAACAACCATCCCTCGAGGATTTGCTTCTCTTGACATACCGACGCTCAAAATCGCACACCTACGCCACCTCACCCTACGCCCATACCCGTTCTCTCTCTCTCAGCTATTAGGCTGTCAGCGCTCACCAGCCTCACCTTTCATCCCAAGTCATGCATACTATCATGACCGCACTTCTGGCTCTCCTGGTTTGTCTCGGCAACGCGCTGCCCTCCTTGGTGACCGGCAACCATTCTCCCGCCTACGATCGCACAAGTCGTCTGAGCACCAGCCACGAGCGCCGACAGACCGATCATATCCAAGTCTTCTGCCGCAACGAGACTGAAACTCCCATCTTCACTTGTACAGTCCCCACGACCCCAACTTCATCCAGGATTCCAACTCTGCTGGCATGACTGCGCCTTGTAGCAATCGTGTACTGACATAAATGTCACAGACGGAGACCAGGACACCGGCGGGCCGGGTCTGCTCGTGTACAACTACGACCAATCGTCCCACAGTGGGATCGGTGGAACAATGTACTTGCTATACGAGAGCAACCACGACTTCGTACCGTACAAATTTGTCATTGTACATCTCCCGAATCCCAAATGTCCGCAGCCCATCATGCGAACGCGCTGACAGAAGACAACTCCTCAAGATCCCGCCACGCGCCTCCGCGTTTGTCACCGTGTGCCCAACCTTCGAGGGCCGTATTGTGCGCGGTGACTGGACCTATTTCGACGGCGAGAAGCACATGCTGGGCACGTGGGTCGAGGTCTCATACACGCCCGAGGGCAAGATCTGGGGCGACATATCGCTGCTCGAGGGCAACGACGGCGCCGCGATGATCGAGTCTATGGACGGGTACTACAACGCAAGAGGCTTCACATTCGACCTGCTTGAGCACGCGCCACGAGATGCGTGGGCGCAAAAGGCGAGCGGGACGTGGTGTCTCGACAAGATCATTGGGCTGGAGGCCAATTATGCCTCTTGGGCGTGGCAGTCGCAGTTTCTCGATCCGTAAGCTTTCCGTTTTTTTAATCCCTTTCGATTCGCCTCACGTAGCTCTAGACATCTTCTTGTTCAGACCACATGATGTCCGTTTGCGGCTGCCCCTTCTAGCGCAGTGCCTCCAGCCATCATTTTGGAAGCTAATTGCGATGAAACAGGTGGAATGTGTACCTGACCAACGAGGTCAACCCCGTCATTAATTCTGTAAATGGGCGCTTTCGGATCACGTTCTACAAGGGAGCCATTTGAGGTAGTGCGCCGAGTACTGTGAGTAGTCTGGTCGGTCACCATGGAAGAATATCGTGCGGCCTGACAGCACTGTGCTCTTCAGCCTGCCCGCATGCGGGGAGGTTCAGAAGACGAGATGCTTTTACACCAAGCTTTGCCGGTCGGTGACACGCCCTGGATGTCGTAAGATCCAGTGGTTGGAGGAGTTTGCCCCCATGACAAGGGATCGAAGCAGAATCCGACAATGCATACTTAGTAGGCACAGCACAACAATTGCAATCCGCTTCAATTCCATCGTGAGGTTTACCAGCCATATGACAACCAATCCTTTGCCCTAATGTCGAACTCATGCAAAGAAGTAGGCTCACGACAGTTTATGCGCTCGGGGCGCTAACATCGCGGGATCCAGTGAGTTTTAAGCACATCACTCAACAACGGGGATTACTGGGAGAGTGCCCGGCTGCTTCTTCTTAAAACGTCTCTGTTGGACATGGCTATTCTATGGTATCATGGTAGTAACATGCCAGATCCTACATCGGTCGTTCCACTCGTTTTCTTTCCTTTAATGTCTCTCTCTCCTCCGGGGGGCGGCACGGATGATGTCGTCGACTCTCAGCAGAAGCTGTCACATGTGTCAGTCACGGGTCAGGCACATCAGTCACGATCAGGAATCATGGTACTCACCTCTGCGGCCTCGCTGGCAGACGAGACGACCGCTTTCTTCAGCTTGTAGCTCTCGATAACACCGGTGTCGCGCATATCGACAATGCCACCACCAGGCGTCATCAGGTCAAGACCATATGTGGAGAGACCATCGTAGATGGCCTTGCGAAGTCTGGCGACAAGCTCGCTCGAGTCGAGACCGGCGTTGTCGGCAAGGATTGTCGGCAGCTGGCGAAGAGCAGCGGCGAATGCAGAGACGGCGATCTGCTTCTTGCCTTCGACACGGGTGGCGGCAGCCTCAACGGCCTTGGCCATGACCATCTCAGCACAACCTCCTCCCAGCGTTGTCCGAGGCTCCTTGACTGTCTGGGAAAGAACGGCCAGGGCATCGTGGAGAGACCGCTCGGCCTCGTCAAGGAGCTGGTCAGTGGCACCACGGAGCACGACCGTGCAAGCCTGGCCAGCGGCAACGCCCGAGAACTTGATCAGGGTGTCCTCGCCAATGATGACCTCCTCAATAACATCGCACTGTCCGAGCTTGACCTGTTCTGGGTGGTCGAAGGTCGACGCGATCTCACCGCCAGTGACTAGCGCAAGGCGCTCGATGCCGTCGAAGTCGGCGTGCTCGATCGACATGATTCCGGCGTCGGTGAAAAGCTGCTCGGGCCAGTTGTAGATGAGTTGTCTGTTGATGAAGCAGTTGATACCGTGCGCCTTGATTTTCTCAACCTTGGCCTTCATCTTGTCCTTCTCCGCTCTCTCGAGCTCGGCGAGCTTGCTTGTCGACCCGACCTTGACGCGAGCACCAAAGATCTTGATCTTGTCGGTGTCCATAGATGTGTTGGCAACAAGGATCTTGGCCTTCTCGAGTCTCTTCGGCTGGTTGACACCAATCTTCTTGTCGAGAATGAAACCCTCGTCAAGGTAGGAGTCGCTGAGCTTGCCTCCAGCCTTCTTGATGATCTGGATGTGGCTGAGATCGGACGAGCCCTTCATACGGAGAACAGCATCGACGGCAAGCTTTGCGAAGAGGTCGCGGTCTTGCGACAAGACCTTGGAGCTCAGGGTTGTCCGCGCGATGGCGAGGAGGTCCTTCTTGAATGCTTCGGGGTCCTTGCTGTGGTCGACTGCGGATTGCTCGAGCGCGTCGAGCGCGGCACGGCTCGCTATCCGGTAACCCTCGATGATGGTCTGAGGGTGGATCTTGACGTTGACAAGCTTCTCGGCCTCACGCAGGAGCTCAGCAGCGAGGACGGTGACGGAAGTCGTGCCATCTCCAACCTCGTCGTCTTGAACCTTGGAGATGTTGACCAGGACCTTGGCCGCGGCGTTGTCGAGGGCAATCGATTTCAGAATGGTGGCACCGTCGTTCGTGACCATAATCTCAGCGGTAGAACTATGTGGAAACAAGAGGAGCTATCAGCACGCCTGTTCTGGGAAAGTGACACAGGGGTTCCCGACTGTCGGTCTGGCGTAGCCTGGATTAGATTGGACACATGACATACGCGGACTGGAGGATCTTGTCCATTCCCTTGGGACCGAGAGTGCTCTTGACGAGATCGCCGACGGCGATGGCACCGACGAAAGCGGTGAGACGGGCATTCTCACCCTTCTCCTCGGTGGTGCCCTCCTCGAAGATCTGGGTTGGGTTGAACGACTGCATGGCACCTCTCGTTAGCAGTGGTCGTCGGGGAAAAGCTGCCGTCTTGGATGACGGCTAAGGGTGGTACTGACCATGATGGGCGACGGAACAATCTATCTTGGATGTCGTCGTCTTCGGGAGCCTGCGTCACTCGGGTATCGTGCTCGGCGTCGGACGGTGTCGAGGTCGGGTGGGATATCACCAGCAAGCTGCACTGCTATTGTTTGGCGTGCCTGCCCCTCCAGGAGGTGAGCTTAGTGGGGACCCCTACGGGGGTCTCTGTCCTGCCTGCCCAGACTGAGCCGCGCAGACAACTTTTTTCCAGGCACCGTTAAAGGGGGGTTGCTTATCGCGGCTTATCGTGTACAGCGCCAGCTGGCGTTGGCGCGGAAGCAGCTGTGCCTTGCTCGTGCTGGGAGCCTCGGATGACTCAGCTGTCTCTCTCAATCAATGAAGTGGACGGGCCTGGACGGGGATGCTGCTCAAAGCCAACCAATCACCAAGCGAGAAGGCCCGCTTTTCTTTATCGCACACATTCTGAGGCGGCAGCGGGAAACTTGGGAAAATTGTCAAATGTTCCCACCATCGCTCGACGACGACGCCTCCGCTCACGCCCATCGAAGACGCCGCTGTCGCCCGCCCGCGTTGTGCTTGAACGCCGTACCGAACTCATTGCGCCAAACAAAACTCAGGTAGGTCGAACCAGAGATTTGACTGCGATCCGGGCCACCTCCGTCCAGAATCGCGACCTGGAAACTTCGTTCTTTGCAGCAAAAGGCGGGGCATTTTTCGTACACCCCCACACATGCCACCAGTCCGAGAATTCCCAGCGAGCCAGGCCAACCCCTCGGATGCGACCATCTATTCTCACCTTTCGATTTGGACAGCATCTCTAATTCTCGTACAACAGGCCGCCGACAACCCACAGCGAATACAACACACCACCGACCACCCAGCATGGCGCCGTCTTTTGATACTCTGCGCGACGCAGAGGTCGATGAAGATGACTACGATGAGGATGAGATCGACACCTCTGACCTCCGCGAGAAGTACGAGGTCCAGCTCGAGCAAGGCTACGATGCCTTCGTCGTCATCGACGGCCTTCCCGAGGTCAACGAGGATCAGAAGCCCAAGCTTGTCAAGTTCCTCCTCAAGAAGCTCAACTCGGTCGGCCGGACACGGGAGGAACTCATCTTCATGCCCATGGGCGAGGACGGCAAGTCCCTGCGCTTTGCCTTTGTCGAATACAGCTCGCCTGCCGAGGCTGCCGCCGCAGTCCGGGGTCTCGACCAGACTCCTCTCGACAAGAAGCACACGCTGCGTGTCAACAAGATGACCGACGTCGACCGCTACGGTCGCGAGGGCAAGGTCAACGATGAATACGTCCCGCCTGTTATCGAGGAATTCAAGGAACAGGAGCACTTGCGGTCTTTCCTTGCCGACCCTAGCGGCCGTGGCCGTGACCAGTTCGCCATGTACAGGGGCGAGTCAGTCGGTGTCTTCTGGAACAACGAGAAGGAGGCCCCCGAGAACATTGTCGACAGACAACACTGGACAGAGAGCTTCGTGCAGTGGTCGCCTCTAGGCACTTACATGGTCTCGGTGCATGCCCAGGGTGTTCAGCTTTGGGGCGGTGCCTCATGGTCTCGCCAGAAGAGATTCGCCCACTCCTTCGTCAACATGCTCGAGTTCTCACCCAACGAGAAGTACGTCGTCACATGGTCGAACCGCCCGATCTCGGTTCCTGATGAGGGCCACCCCCAGCTCTCCGCATACGACGATGGCAAGAACTACGTCATCTGGGATATGGAGACCGGCAAGCCTCTTCGTTCCTTCGCCAATGCTGACATCCCCGATCCTACCGACCCTGACGCCCCCAAGCTCGGACCCAAGTCGCCGTGGCCAGCTTTCAAGTGGTCTGCGGACGACAAGTACGTCGCCCGTCTGAACCACGGCCAGTCCATCTCCGTCTACGAGCTGCCCAAGATGAACCTTCTTGACAAGACGACAATCAAGATGGACGGTGTTGTCGATTTCGAGTGGGCTCCCGCCACTGTCCAAAGAGATGGTGTCAAGGAGTACGAGCAGCTTTTCTGCTTCTGGACGCCCGAGATGGGAAGCAACCCCGCACGAGTCGCTCTCATGAGCATTCCCTCAAAGCAGGTTGTTCGTTCCCTCAACCTGTTCAGCGTGACAGACGCGAAGCTGCACTGGCAATCGGATGCCAGCTACCTTGCCGTCAAGGTCGACAGGCATTCCAAGTCTAAGAAGTCTCTTGCCACCACATTGGAGATCTTCCGTGTCAAGGAGAAGGGTGTGCCGGTGGAGGTGGTCGACACCATCAAGGACACAGTCATTAACTTTGCCTGGGAGCCCAAGGGTGATCGTTTCGCCCTCATCTCCACCACTGAGCCGGTCGGCGCGACTGCTGTCCCTCCCAAGACTGCTGTCTCCTTCTTCTGCCCGGAGAAGTCGAAGGGCTCGACTATTGGCAACTTCAAACACCTCAGGACACTTGACAAGAAGAACAGCAACTCAATCTACTGGTCGCCTAAGGGCCGCTTCGTCGTTATTGCGACCATCGCCAACACACAAAGCTCAGATCTCGACTTCTTCGATCTCGACTTCGAGGGCGAGAAGCCCGAGGGCGAGAAGGACCTCACAGCCTGCCTGCAGCTCCTGAACACAGCCGACCACTACGGCATCACAGATCTCCAGTGGGATCCCTCAGGTCGCTTTGTCGCCTCTTGGGCGTCGGCGTGGAAGCACTCGGTAGGTTTCAACCCGCAAGCTAGTTGAATGGACCTTCTAGACTAACACTGCATCAGATGGAAAACGGATACCACTTGTACGACTTCCGCGGCGAGCAGCTTCGCGAGGAGCTTGTCGAGAAGTTCAAGCAGTGGCTGTGGCGCCCTCGCCCCGCCACGCTGCTGACCAAAGACGAGCAGAAGCAGGTCCGCAAGAACCTGCGTGAGTACTCCAAGGTGTTCGAGCAGGAGGACGCGGAGCGTGGTGCGTCCGCCGACTTGGCCGTTGTGGAGGAGAGGAGACGCATCCTCGACGAGTGGCTTGCGTGGCGCTCGTCGGTCGAGGAGGAGCTCAGGGAGGACCGTCTCGAGCTTGGCCTCCCCGAGGACCCGGCCGACGAGGCTACCAAGACCCCCGACGAAGGCGAGGCGCAGGTCATCGAAGAGCTTGTGGAGGAGGTCCTGGAGGAGACGGAGGAGATCGTCGCGTGATTTCACCGCCAAGAACTTTTGTCATAGGCGAGAAAGATACTCATTGGGGTCAGGCGGCTTGTGGGGAAGCAAAAGGGGAAGACAAACCGACGAAGATGGCGTTATACGTGCAAAAGGCAGCAACAAAATGGGGATGCCTGGGTTGTCACTTGACTCTCGGATAGGTCGCATCATGAGCACAAAATCTCTTGTGTCATTTTAGACTGCTGCAGCATTATCTCGGTTTAGCATCAAAAGAAATGACTTTCTACGATTTAATCAGATGAATCGTTCTTCACGCAATAACCCGTGACAAACTCCGATTTCATGAGTTCTCGACGTTGTTCTTGCAATGATGTAGTGGAAATTGAGAAATCACGGCATAGATGAAAAGTCATGACGGTCAGATGCGATCCAGCTGCTGCGACTTGTGTCCTCTATCCCCCATCTGCACGCCACACATACGTATCGGGTGGGACGTGGTTACGAGGATGCACAGCGAGAGCTGAACAGTTGATCTGACGTGCAAAGCGGGCCTAGAGCCACCGATTATCTCGGACGCCGCTGGAGGATGCGTCGTGCGCGCTTGTCCTACACAACAAGCGCCGACCGATTCGTCTCCCACGCCACACGAACACAATTAGTAGCAGACACACGCTTTAGCCGCCGCTGCGCTGCGAAACATCCTCAGAAATGAAGAGCTACTTTCCAGTGCACGCAGCTGGTGGGCGACCACCCTGAGACTAATAGGGCCGCCGCAGGAGCCGGCCGCCGGCCGCCTGCTCGATGTTGAGTGAGGAGGGGTGGTCTTCATCTCTGGCCTGCCTGACCCCAATCCCAAGGTCCGTCAGCCCGAATCAGTCTCGCCGTGTGCCGCCGAGGCGAAACAAGGACGGGCGGCTCGCTTTTCGACGAACACCCCCTGGCAGTTACTTTGCAACAGCTTGTTGATGGAAACCGCAAGCTCGGGCCGCAGCTTGTTTGGGAGCCGACAGCTGCCAGTAGATGGATTGGTACTTACTAGGCCTTTTTCCTTCGCGAGGCTTGGTTTTCAGACGCTTAACTTTCGTGAAATGTTTGGGATCAGCTAGGACCCGGGTTTTCTCAACGAAGGACCAGATTTTTCCATATAACGGCATGAGATGACAGTACGTCCATGTAAAGTACGCAATCGTAAGTAGTCCTGCGAGCAGTGGTGTGATATGCGAACCCCCACATCTCGATCGCGCACGCATTCACTTCACCAGGTCAAGTCCACCCACGACTTTCCCCCGAGTGCCGTGTGATCCACGCAGCGAGACCATTGAGCCAGGCCCTCTATCTTAGGCATAGATCTCTAACCCAGCCTCTTGAGGCCTGACAACTTGGCGTCGTTGAGTCATTTTGTGCAGGCAAATGCGCCTGGCCACACATGACCACGATCGTGTTTGTGGTTTTCCCACCCCGGCGACACATGGGAATTTCGGGGGTATATGCTGCCTAACAGAAGTAGCCTCACGCTTTACACTCGACATTGGTTATGCAGGTCGGCTCGATCTCCGAAGGCAGAGAAAGACAATAAGCCAATCCGCTGGTTTGATAAACTCGCGGGACGCTAGCCAGATGAACAGAGTTTCAACGAAAGGCAGATTTGGAAGAAAACCCACGCCACACCTCATGCAAGCTCTCCAACGGAGTTTGTTCACCCCAGCCTCGTGGCTAATAGGTGCCATCGGAGACGTCCTAAGTGCTGTACTTGTGCCACGACAATGGCGCAAGCGAGCGGGGATCATGGGAACTTCGAGGCGTTGTGTCAGCCGCGCAAACCTCGGTGCTCCCCAACCTCCGCGATGCCGCAAATCGGATGACGTTGGAAACTCAAACCACAAAGGTTGCACGCATAAGACTTGCGAGACTATATGCTGGCTGGAGCTGATATCAAGCCACAACGTATACGCGAACCTTCCATTCCGTTAGGATCCTTGAGTTTTCACCAACATAATGATTGTCTTCAAGGAGGCTTGGGTTCCCGGGGAAATCCGCAGCCGATACCTGTTGGTGCTGCTGACTTGAGCACATTGGCGAAGTGAAGCCCAGGCCGACGGAATTGCCGGATGCTACCCCACCAGCATAAAAGCTATTGATCTTCGCCGACGCGTCGCTGCCTTGCATGAGATTCGTGCAGATAACGACAACTTGCACCAAGGACGGTGATTTCGCTTGTGCTATGTGCAGGTTGCTGTACAGTGCAAAACCTGCTTTGGCCAAGCACCGAGACGCCAGGAATGGAGACCAATTTCCGCGCTTGCATGGTTGTCCGCAGGGCCACGCGATTGGCTGCCCTTGGAACCCCTCGTGCTCCAGCAAGGTCCATGACGAGCACCTGTCATGGTCGAGGGCAGCAATGGCTGTCTGGCAGATGCTTGCATGGCAAATCCATTGGCAGGATTTTCCCAAGGGTAGGTCATCAACGGTGATGAGGGTTTGCGGTCTGGTGACTTCGGACAGCAAGCACTGTGGTCAACCACACGTTGAGACAGCAGGCATCGCGCAAGCCTTCTCTCCGCAGACTCGGTACACAATGGAGCCCGGCGGTCTAGACGTCGGGCATCGTGGATCCGGTGTGCTGGTTGAAGAATCCTTGTCCCTCATCCTGCCAGCAGGAGGAGTTGTCCTCTGTTACAAGCAATTGCCGGTCTAGTCCATGGCTGCGGATCCAGTACTGTACCTACTGGTACTTTGAACATGGAGGACCGCAAAGTGAAGAAGAACGCACGATTACGACGCCCGTGGGCTAGGCACGTAAGTGGCTTTCGAGGGCTTGGCGGCTCAAGTGGGATTTCCTGCCCTGGTGAAAGAATGGGGGCCTCCCAGGTGCCGACCTTGTAGCGTGGCACTGCCAACAGGCCTTTCCTACGGAGAAGATTTCGCGCGAGGAACCAGCCGGTTGGCCAATGCCTTGATTACCCCCGTTGTCAGTGCCAGGCCGGCTGCATGCCAAGTCGACACATGTCGGTGTGAGGTCTGACAACGCGTCCAGCGCCTTATCGCTGACGTGATTGTACATACAGTACTCCGTACGTGGGAGAGCGGTTCGTCTGTTGTTGTCGTTGCTCTCTTCAGAGTCGTCTCCGCAGTCTGCCAAGGATTGCTTGTGTGAAGCTGAGACGGACGAGGCGCGCGGGGACGCTGCGAGACCATCTGATGCTGGCGGCCGTTGCGGGACAGAGTTCGGCAGGCTCTAGCAGCGAGAGCGGCTCCGTGCTGGCCGTTTCGAAAGTTTCAGCTATCTACCTCAAGGGGTGGGGTGGGGTTCAGGGCGGTGCATTGTGTCGTAGTAATGTGAAGGCTCTGAAGGGCGAAGGTCGAAAGTTGGACGATATCTGCTAGAGACACTCCGCCCGAGCGGGGCCTCAATTCAGGGGCAGGCGAATGGGAAGGCGCGAGCGGGCTGGCGGGGCCTGATGGTCACTATGCGCACGCCGCACGCACGCAATCTCGATTGGCTGGCGATCCCTTCCTCCTCCTCCTCCTCCCTCTCTGGCGCCGCCCTCCCTTCCACCTTGCGTGGTGGTGCCTGGCAGCGCACAATGCAGCAACAGCACACCAGGCGGACGAGGAGGTACCCCGTCATCATCATCAATCCATCATGACCCACGCGCATGCAAGCCGGTTTTTCCTCCCTCTCCCATCCTTGCCGCTCATGCCTCCCCAAGATTAGACGGGCCTCTCTTTAAGCTTCCTGGGGGAGCATCGCCCGAATTCTCCAGACTGTGCCGATTGTGTGCGCCGTCACGGCCCTCTATTCCTTCATTCTTGATTATCCCAGACCTTCGCTCATTGTCTCTGCCTCCAGGGTCTCTCGCCCCAGCACTTCTTCACGCTCTCTCGCCCGCTTACATTCCCGACGATTCTCTCGCTCTCCTTGGCTTGGCCTTTCGACCAACAACACTGTACAACCTAATCTCGTCTGTATACCTACGATAATCACTACCTCCCGGTCCCCATACACGCCGGCAGTCGACTTCTGATCGAAACGTCTGATCCCCGAAACGCTTCCGAGAGCTCCTGATCTGCATCTGCAGGGTCCTCGAGCCGCTCTTTCTTTGCGACGCTGTCCTGCAAGTCGGCCTGTGAGACCACGCGCACCGCTTTCCAGGGTCTGCGGCTACTAGGATCGTGAGACACTTCGCAGCCTTGCCGACGAAACCCCCAGTGTCGGTCACCACGCGTCCAGCAGCACAGCAGCACAACATCACGAACCCGCACTTCAGCGTCGAGTGCTGCGTTGTTGCGAACCTCATCTGGCTGGCACACCTCAGACATTCCACAGCAAAAACCAGCATTTCCATAGGAGCCGCCAGGAGTGCTCCATCACCGACCGCTGGATCATCGTGCTTGGCTTACTGTCTGAGCGTTCTCACCAACGTAAGCACAACAAACAAGGGCCCACGCCCGAGAGTCTCCGTCTACGAACGTCCCCAACTTCGAATACCATAATCGAAGCCCGTATCATGCGATCATGAGCACTTGCGTAGCAACATACGAAGGGGCCGATCTTTCCGTCCCAAGCCCTGGTTCACCGCCTGGCATGTCTTCTTCCAAGACCTCAGCTGCGTCCTCGGTGCAGTCTTTCACATCCGACGACGACAACAGTGTCTTGGCCGATGGAGCCCACTTTGAGGAGATCGGACTCGACGACGACACCATCACGCTAGGCTCTGCGTACAGCCGTGAGCTGCCATTCTCGAAAGCGAACTCGCCGCCTCGCTCGTACCCTTCGTCATTTGCCTCCGAAGTCCGGGGCCAGGCTCACAGAAACAACTCTTACAAACATACGGCTCATGCGCAAACACGAGAGCTTGTAAGGCCACGGTCGCAGCGCGACATCACCGCGACTGCCAGGAATCGCCCGGCATTTGCACCCATCCAGACCCATTTCCGCGATACCAGTACCCACGGCTTGACAGGAGGGATTGGTCCTGAGCTTTTCAGGGGCCCGAATGCCAACCGCGGACTCGCCATAAGATCTTCGAGCTTGAGTGCTCATCATCGCCGGCGTGAGCCTAGTCCTAGTGTAGCCCCCCGATCTGTGAGCCCAGCGGATCCCAAATCGCAGGCCCCGACGCGGCGGAGGAGCTGGCAGCCTCAGCAGGACCGAAAGTCGCCCGAAGAGCTCGAGAGAGAGTGCGACGAAGATGACGACGACAATATCCCCGAAGGATTCATACTGGACAATGTGCCGTTGTCTCCGCGCCCTCAGCTGGAGCGAGCATCGAGCCGTGCGAGCTCAACCGGCCCTTCCCCACAACGATCACCCGAGCGGTCGTCTAAGACAAGAGTTCGCAGTGTTGGCAACGGAACCCCGGCGGTCGCTGCCGCAAGCGGCTCACTGCGCTCGCCTTCGTGGAAGTCAGACATCTCCGTGAGCAGCTCGATATCTGGCAGCTCATCGGTTGGACAGGGCCGTGCCAAGAGCTGGTCGGCCGCTGTGTCTTATCTCAACAATGATGCAAAGTCTCTGACAGACAAACTCGAAGAATATGCAGATGAGCTGGCGGGCAAGTCGTCCGGCGCTTACCCGACAAAAATCGGCCCTAAACCACGAGTCAAGTCAGCTCTGGCAGAACTCCCTCCGCTCCGGCGGAGTAACATAATGATCGACCCCCTGCCGATTTCAAAAGAAAAAGAAGCAGTCCTGTCACGCACAAGGCCGTCGTGGCTTCCTCCCAAAGATCCGGCTGAGGAGAAGAAGCACATTAAGGAGTACCAGAAGCTGATGGCAATTAGTCTCGGAGCCGACAAGAAGCGTGAAGCTGCGCGCAAACAGAAGGAGGAGAAGAAAGAAAACGCAGCCAACGAGCTCATTCACATCTGGGAGACAAACGTACTGGGCAGGTGGGACGTGGCCATACGCGAGCGGCCGACACGCGAGCTCTGGTGGAAGGGCATTGCCCCTCGGTGCAGAGGCACGGTCTGGACTCGCGCAATTGGCAACGAGCTGAGCCTGTCGGAATCTTCCTACGAGGCTGCTCTGGCTCGGGCACGTGAAGTCGAACAACGAGTTTCGGCTGGCAAGGCATCAGTAGAAGACGAGCGCCGATCAACTTGGTTTGCGCGCATCCGGGCCGACGTGGAAAACAAGACCTGGATCGGCCTCAGAATCTTCCAGCGGAGCGGACCGTTGCATGAGAGCCTGGTCGACGTTCTCCGAGCATATGCCATGTATCGCAGCGACATTGGGTACTTGGATGGCTGTAGCGTAAGTACATCGGCTGAACACATGCCTCGCAAGAAGATGGAAGCGCTAACTCTGCTCTTCAGGCTGTTGCGGCAATCCTCTTGCTGAACCTCCCTACACCCGCTGCGGCCTTTATTGCCTTGGCAAACATGCTCAATCGGCCGATCCCACTGTCGTTCCAAGCTTCGGACGCTGGAGCGAAGTCGACCGCCTATAATCTTGTTCTCGAGACAATCTCGAAGAAGGCGCCACAGCTCCACCAGCATCTCACGAACCGCGAACTAAACCTGGACGCCGAGCATTACTTGGCCGACATGTTTACGACCCTTTTTACCCAACACCTCAGCCTCGACGAGTGCACACGTCTCTGGGACGTCTTGACCTTTGAGGGCGATGTCGTACTGGTAAGGGCCGCTGTTGCTCTTCTCCTCGAGAAGGAGACTGCCCTTCTTCGCTGCTCCACCCCCGAAGAGCTCTGCAAGGCACTATCCGAACGCATTATCATTTCCGAGAAAGGGCACGACGACGAATGGATGGCCCGCGTCCGCGACGCCGGTAAATCATGAACGACCAAAATTATCAAGAAACCCTTTTGTGGTTATCTTATAATCAGATCTACCCTGGTTAATGTCTTATTTCTTATTATTTACACATATCAAGCGTTGGTCAACCCTTCGACCGGCTGGTCTAGTGCAGATAAGGCCGAGTTCGACGAGGTGCCAAAACGACAGGATCGACTTGACGGCAGAGGTTCTTTTGTTCTTTCTCCTTTTTCTCTCTTTCTCGCGACATTTGGGAAATGGTCAGCCACCTGCCGTATCATAGAGGCTTGTGTGGGAAGAATTGTAGATACACTGAGAAGAACTGGCTTGGGTCCAGAAGAATGCCATATAGGACGTTTCCCCCCTACGCAAGCCACCCATATCGCTCTCACTTGTGACCAGATGCACATACACGCCCGTGTGACGACCGACCTCATTCGAATCAGTACATTGTGCGCACGAGATGTGCGCAATCCTCGCCTCCTCCCCTGGGCGCCCGGGCGTGCGACTCTGGGATGCGACACGTCACGATACTCCGAGCAGCCAGCCAGCCATTCACTATCCACATTCGCACGGCCGCCTGGGTCCAGCTGAATATTGCAGGTGGAGGTCTTGGGAGGCAGCCGAACATGAATACATGAGGCATGCGCTCTGGAGGCGGAGACGCCCCTCTCCTCGCTTGCTGCTGCTGCTATTGCTGTTCGGAGGCTGGGTCGGGGAGACGTCGAGTTTGTCGAATTCTGCAAGCCACAGACGGGACTCGTGCAGGGCAGCGGCGTGAGGCAGTGCATATCGGCAACTTGAGTAGAGGTATAGCTGGCGACTGCACATGTTCACATCCGCGCGAGATCTCCTCGGACACGCCGAACATCCAATCAAGTCAATTCCACGGCACAGTTCGGGTCCAAATTCGCCGATCAGACAGGTACGCTCGTCGTGCATTTTCCCAACATAGTCTAGGGTTGGTCTTCATTAGGGATAACTCAAGGAGGATGTCCGCATTTTGGCAATCTGTGCAGCGCAGATCGAGGCCTTTTGGTGACTACATAGCGCACCTTGCCTTCAGGTACTTTTATGAAGATTGACAGGCTCATAGGGAATTGAATAGCTGTGGGAAGTTGGTTGCACGACCGCAGCCGCCCGGGGAGTGGTGGGCTCATCCCTCCTGTCGATGGATGGAGCTCTGGCCAATCCCAGCCTCCACGGCGGCTGGCCGAATAGCGTGCGACGCCACGATTGAAACTGCTGCCAAACCTTTGCAAGGTTCGCTAAGGCGTCGAGCTTGCCGGGCTCCCGCCTGCCAGACGTCGACGGGCCTAGCAAAGTGTGTCTTAGGTTCCCGGCAGGTCAGAGGACGAGACATTAACTTCGCGACCAGCCGCACAGGAAGGACGGGAGATCTGTCAATTTGGGCCGGCCCAGCCGCAGCCATTATCCGGCTCCCATGCTGCCCATGCTGCCCATGCTGCAGTACAGCACCTGCAAGCCGTGGGCGTAGAGCTGTCGCCTGTTTTTTCTTTCTTTGATTTCTTGGCCGCGTAATTTGGAACCTCGCTCCTCCATAGCGTCGTCGTCACCCACCGTAGCGCACCGACAGGGGTCTTTTCCCCTCTCGAAGCTCAGCTCTCCCAGCCCTTGGGAAGCTCTGGGCTTCTGGACTATGCAGCGCTGGAGCTCCATCAGTGGATCGGGCCAGTGGACCCCCAGCCCAGCCAGGCCTCCCAGCCAGGCCTCCCAGCCAGCTCACAAGCTTGCTGCCCTGCCCTCACTGTCGTCATACCTGTCCCTCCCACTGCGACCCTGCCAGCCTGCAATTCCGTGCCGCCGAGCTGCAGCCACCACCTGCTCCTGCTCTCCTATGTCCACGTGTTGCCTTCCCCCAACCCTCAATCCCATTGCGACGACATTGTCTCTTGCTCTGAGGTGTTTTTTTGCCTAACAGACAGTGACCTCCGCCTGCAATTGCGCTTCAATTGCGCGGGCTTCGCAGTCGACTGCCCTCCCCTTCCCCCAGAGCCCAACCAATCTGCGGCGGGCACTCTCCAACCGAGGTCGTGAGGTGCTTCACGCACGCACAGGCGCAACAGCCATGGCGACGCAGCAGCAAGTCCACGAGCTCAAGCAGCAAGGTGCCATCGAGGCTGCCCAGAACCCAGAGTCTAGGGTCACTGCCGACGAGGCCCAGAGGAAGCTCGTCGAGGACAGCAAGAGCGCTGGCGTCACGGCCTTCACCTTCGACCCGGACGCGAGCATCGAGGAGAAGAGGGCTCAGGCCAGAGCTGTACGTGCTACTTACCCCACGTCTCTTCCGTTGTCGGACGCGGTGCCGAGGGCATTGGAAAGCTCCTTTGCTGAGCGGGGGACTTGTTGACTGACTGCTTCCACTGTCGCGCACACAGGCCATACCAGAGGACATCCGCGGCACACGACAGCACCAGGGCGTGGCTGTCGTCACAGACCAAGACGATGGAGCCAAAGCCGACTACGACCTACCCGAGCCGACCAAGGCCGGAGCCTTTGTGAAGCCCAAAGACTCTGACGGCAACAGCATTGCAGACGACGACGACGTCAAGGAAAAGGAGGACCTGGCCGCAAAGGTCGGTTGGGCCCCGCGCTTCGGCTGGCCCGAGGACACCGTGCTCGAGGGCGACAGCATGCTCGACCACACCACCTGGCTCGAGTCCAAGGTGCCCGACCAGTTCTACGGCGACTGGTACCACAACGCCGCCATCATCGTGGTGGCCTGTATCCTCTCGTGGCTGATTGCCGTCCTCGGGGGCGGACTCGGCTGGGTCATGATCGTCATGGCCGGCTGCTCGACCTACTACCGGACCTCGGTCCGCCGCGTGCGCCGCAACTTCCGTGACGATGTCATCCGCGAGATGGCGCTCAAGAAGCTCGATACCGACCACGAGTCGCTCGAGTGGATCAACGTCTTCATGCTCAAGTTCTGGCCTATCTACCAGCCTGTCCTCGCCCAGACCATCATCAACTCGGTAGACCAGGTCCTGAGCACCGCCACGCCGGCGTTTCTCGACAGCCTGAAGCTCAAGACCTTCACGCTCGGCTCGAAGCCCCCGAGAATGGAACACGTCAAGTCGTACCCCAAGGCCGAAGACGACACGGTCGTCATGGACTGGAAGTTCAGCTTCACGCCAAACGACACGGCCGACATGACCAAGCGCCAGATCGCCAACAAGATCAACCCCAAGGTCGTGCTTGAGATCCGCATTGGCAAGGCCATGATCAGCAAAGGTCTGGACGTCATTGTCGAGGACTTTGCCTTCTCTGGCATCATGCGCCTCAAGGTGAAGCTGCAGTTCCCCTTCCCGCACGTCGAGCGCGTGGAAATGTGTTTCCTCGACCGCCCGGTCATTGACTACGTCTGCAAGCCGCTCGGTGGTGATACGTTCGGCTTCGATATTAACTTCATCCCCGGCCTGGAGAGCTTCATCCAGGAGCAGATTCATGGCAACCTGGCTCCGATGATGTATGCGCCAAACGTGTTCCCCATCGAGGTCGCCAAGATGCTTGCTGGTTCTCCCGTGGACCAGGCAATTGGTGTGGTGGCCATTACTCTGCATGGCGCACAGGGCCTCAAGAACCCCGACTCGTTCGCCGGCACTAATGACCCGTATGCTGTTGTCACGCTGAACAAGCGCAGCCCGCTGGCTCAGACGAAGACGATCAAAGATACCAACAACCCTCGCTGGAACGAGACGCACTACATCATCATCAGCTCCTTCAACGACTCGCTCGACATGATCATCTACGACTACAACGACATCAGAAAGGACAAGGAGCTTGGTGTGGCGTCGTTCTTGCTCGAGCGCCTCGAGGAGGTTGACGCCCATGAGAGCCAGCGGATCGAAGTTGTTTCCAACGGCAAAGCACGTGGAGTTCTGTCATGTGACGTCCGTTTCTTCCCTGTCATGGAAGAGAAGAAGCTCCCTGACGGCACAATCGAGCCAACCCCGGAGATGAACACTGGTATCCTGCGGTACACGGTCGAGCAGGCAAAGGACCTGGACGGCACCAAGAGCTTGGTTGGCCAACTGAACCCGTACGCTACTCTCCTGCTGAACGGCAAGGAAGTTCACAGCACCAAGAAGCTCAAGCGCACGAACAACCCAATCTGGGACAATGGGTCCAAGGAGATCCTCATCACAGACCGAAAGCACGCCAAGCTCGGCCTTGCTATCAAGGACGACCGTGACCTTGCCGGTGATCAGCTTGTGGGCACATACCAGATCAAGCTTGATGACATGCTCGAGATGATGGAACGAGGCCAGGATTGGTACAACCTGAGCGGCGTCAAGACTGGCCGCGCCAAGATCACAGCTCAGTGGAAGCCCGTGGCCATTTCCGGTGATCTAGCCAACACTGGCGGCTATCAGACTCCAATTGGTGTCATGCGTCTTCATTTCAAGAGCGCCCGCGACCTGCGCAACTTCGAAGCGCTGGGCAAGTCTGATCCCTATGTTCGGGTGCTGCTGTCCGGAATCGAGAAGGGCCGGACTGTCACCCACCGTAACACCTTGGATCCTGAGTGGGATGAGGTCATCTATATCCCTATGCACTCAGCCCGCGATAGGCTGACGCTTGATGTTATGGACGCCGAAAAGATGGGCAAAGATCGCAGCTTGGGACTCATCGAGATCTTTGCTGGAGACTATATCCATCAAGGCGAGCACGGCGAGTACCTGACTAGCGAGAACAAGCAGTTTCGCGATGAAGGCCTCCGCCTGCATGGCAAGGGGGTCGTCAAGGGCTTCCTGTCCTACTCGGTCTCCTTCTACCCCTCTCTGAATATTGCTGATGAAGAAGACGAGGAGAAGAAGGCCGAGCAGGATGCGGCAGAGACTGCTACCGTTGGCTCGCGCCAGTCCCTCGAGGCTACACGTTCAGCAGAAGCCGGCAGATTCTCGTCCTCTCTTGCTCGGAGTGACAGCAAGAAGGAGCCATCGGCGTCACTGTCTTCTCCTCCGACCGATCTCATGACTCCTACCTCGCCGACATTCTCACGAAAATCGAAAGACTCAGTCCGCGAGCGGCCCAAGATCCACATGACCCCAGAGGAGCTCCTCAAACATGAGTCGGGCTTCATCATCTTCCACCTGTTGGAAGCTGACATGCCAAAGAGTGGCTTGCATGTCGAGATTGTTGTGGACGACATGACCTACCCGTCGTATGTTTCGGGCACTGCGAAGTCGCGCACGCACAAGTTTGACGAGATCGGTGATTGCTTCATCAGAGAGCTGGACTTCTCGAGACTCACCCTGAAACTGCGCGAGAAGCGTGAGAAGCCAGGCGAGGAGCGGGATGACTTCCACACCTTGGGCCGCCTGACTGGCAACACGGCAGAGGTGCTCAAGCAGTGTCTGGTATGTGGCCGATGATTTGCGTCTTTCGTTGTCCTCTATTGGAGTGATGCTAACTTCTGGTATAGAACAACCCAACGGTGCTCAAGCTGAAAGACGAGGAAGGCATGACATCCAACATCAAGATCAGCCTTAAGTATGTTCCCGTCGAGATGCACTTGGATCCCAGCGAAAGTATCAACAACATGGGCAACCTGCGCGTGGACGTCCTCAGCGCGTCAGACCTGCCGGCCGCCGACCGCAATGGCAAGAGCGATCCGTACGCCAAGTTCGAATACAACGGCGTGGAGGTCTTCAAGACCAAGACGATCAAGAAGACGCTCAACCCGGAGTGGAACGAGTTTTTCGAGGTGCCCATCATCTCGAGAACTGCGGCCAAGTTCGTGGTCAATGTGTACGACTACGACTTTGCGGACAAGCCGGACTTCCTCGGCGCCGCGAGCATCAATCTCGAGGGCCTCGATCCGTTCAAGGGCAAGGAGGTCAACCTGCTCCTGGACGGAACGTCCGGCGCGATCAAGCTGCGCCTGCTGTTCCGTCCTGATTACATCACGCGCCAGCGCATGGGCACAGGCACCTTTTCAGGCACGTTTGCCGTGCCGGGGCGGATTGTCACTGGCGTCGTCGGAGTGCCCATCAAAGGCGTTGGTGCTGTCGGCCACGGCGTGGGCAAAGGCGCCAGCTTCATCAAACGTGGCTTCACAGGCCGATCCAAGGACAAGGGCAGCAACGGTACCGCGACGCCGCCGAGCAGCTCGCAGGCAGAGGTGCCCATCATCGTTACGGAAGATGCCGACTCTTCCCCTCCCGCGCCAGGCGGCATGCTCAAGCGCTCGACGGGCCTTGCAGACGCGAACGGTTCTCCCAACAGCACGCCTAATACGAACGGCTCCAAAGGACACCACCGGGCTCCGAGTCTCGGTGCCTCCTCCGTCCACAGCGTGACACCCGGAGGCCCCGGCTCGGGCGTTGCGTCTTTCAGCATTGTTTCAGCCTCGGACTACCCGCCTTCATCGGACGTGTACGTGCTCATCCGGCAACTGGCCCCCAAGGAGAAGACCATTGGCAAGACGAAGCACCACTCGTCTCCCAAGGGCGGCGCAGTGACCTTTGACGAGACATTCACGCACAACTGTACGCCCGACACGCAGTTCCGGATCGACGTCAAGGCGCACCACACCTTTGGCAGCGACGATGAGCTGGGACACGCGCTGTTCTTCGTCGACGAGAGCAACTCCGGGGACAAGGCGATCAAGGTCGGCAGCGGCACGGTCACGGTGCGCAGCTCTTTCGCCGAGACGCAACAGGAGAGCCCGCGCAACAGCATGCGCAGGAGCTTCCTGAGCAAGAGGGAGACGCGGCCCGCCACGAGAGACGGCACGCCTTCGTAATGCGAGAGGGGTGTAAGGAGGAGCTTTCTTTCCCTCTGAAGGACGTTTGCGATCTTGAGGGTTTTTTTTTTTTTTTTTTTTTTTTTTTTACATAATAGTTTATGTCAGTCATGGGCGTTCAGGGGTTGCGCGATGGATTTTGTTTGAAGTTATGGTGCGAGGCGTGGAGGAAGGTACAAGTAGTAGGTTCACTGGCGAGTTTGATCTGGGGAAAGGGTTAATCTCGTGAAGCTCAAAATCAAAATATATAAGTGTTTATTGATGACAAAAGTGTCTCGTCTTGTCGTGTCGTGCAGTGTGGCAGCCGTCCGGTACAAGAACGTCACGAGGTTCGCCGCTCTTACTGTGGCAGTGGACGGGAACTCTAACGTGTCTCGCAATCTGGAAAATCTGGACTGCGCGAATATCTCCATCGGGGTGAGCCTTGTTGGACTGCGTGTGCCGTGTTGGACAAGACGTGAAAGGATCGCTAAAGGTGCGTATACAAACTTCACATGGTTGCTCGCCAACAGCTCCAGGCAGTCTCCACACTGGCAGCCTGTGGTCAAGATTGTATAGTGTCCCAAGTTCCTGGGAAAACCCTGAACGGTACAAGCGATGTAGTAAGCGTGGAGTAGGACTGGTGTTATAGCCGCCGTAGGGTTCCGCCCAAGCGTCAGTAGCTAGCTAGCAAAGCTTTAAAAGCAGACCAGATCAGGCACGAAGATTTTTCAGAGGAGTTGCCAAACTTGGATGGTCGAGTCAGCTGAAGGACTAGTCCAAGACGGAATCATGAGCTCTGAGGTCGAGACGTACCTCTACTGTCGAACAATAAACTAGTTATTTCGGGAGGGGAGATTCATGCCACCAAGCAGAAGTGCAAACAATTAGCAGACGGGGTGCAGAGTAAACACTGTTCGGTGCCGGTGCTTAGACATCTGCAACGTTGACTGCTCTCGGACACCTGGCTGTGACAGAGGGTCGTCGCTGCCAGCCCTGTTCGTGGGCTGTAGGGCTAATTTATCTCAAATCTTCAGATCGCTCAACTTGGACTACGAGCTACTGCGCCAGGGCACGAAGATAGTCGGCCGCCTCTACACTCATGATACCGTCCTGTACGAGACCTGCAGCTGACTCGAGAATCCAGGTCTGGCAGTCTCTCTGAATAACCTTTCTGCCTGGATGTGCCTGTTCGTAATGCCTGATTAGCAGGTCTAACTCATAGCATCGACTACGCCTGATGCTCAAAATATAGTCAGGGACACCAGGAAAATGTCGTCGCAATACTTACAGCATTCCGGGCGTCATTCAAAGTCTTCCCAGGGACGGCAAGACTATGCAGCCTGGCCTCAAACTCGCAGACCGGCGCGTTCACGACCTTGTATACCCCGTGGTTGAAGAGGATGTCTTTGTCACCAATGAGTTCTGCCTTGACCCATTGCAACGGGATCCTGGTTGTTGGACGTTCTTCGTTTGAGCAGAGATCGCAGCACCGCTTGATCTCAAACTGGAACCCTTCTCTGACGTTGCCCGTCGCGTGGATCTTGATCACGGTTGCGGAGTCCTCTTGCGTGCGGACGCAGTAGGCCCAATGGTCCTTGAAGGGGTACCCATTGTAGATGAGCAGCTCGAGCAGGTACGCCCCTGGCGGCGCCTCGCCCAAGGTTGGCGGCTCTGGCTGGGATACCGGGGTCGGCTTTGCGGACAGATGCGTCAACAACGATGGCGCTGGTGGTGGCGGCGGTGCAGGTGGTGAGGGCGGACGTTCTAGGCCCATCGTGAGTCTGGTTTGCTTTTGTTGGATGAGGAGGGAGGGAGGTTGGCCGATGCTCGGCACATGCAGCTGGGTATGATTGTTATACCAGTAGTACTCCGTAGTCCTGGTATTTGTGCAAGTGGGTCCACCCAGGCACCGAAGCCCTCGAGGATCGCTCGAGAACATAGTCTATCTCAAATAAACGGCCTAACAATCATAACAACGCATAGTGAGAACGTGATGAAGCCACCACCGCGCTAATGGGAACAAATGGGTATGCGGGCTATACTTTATAACTCTATACTGTGACCGACGGGGGAGTATCCCTGCCTTCATACTTTGGGGCCTCGAGGCCTCTGAACAATTCAGTCATTCCAACACAAACACAAGCGGGATCATTACTTGCCAAAACTGCAGGTAATGACTTCATCTGCGTGAACATAGCTACAAGACTGCATATTAGGAGCGAGACCTTGCAGAAATATCATGCTAATCTGCTCCTTTCCTTGCCGAAATGACTGTTGACTATAAACCCCAGCTTGGTTGATTGCGTTCTACTTCTTACATAGATCAGGCAGAAGGCCGTGCTGGAGAGGTAATATGCGGGCTGGGTTGTCCGTTGATTGATACTTCAACAGTTTCCTGTCCTGGGTAAGTATGGTACACCTGACAGGATTCTGCTTCCTCAGCTTTAAGCCCTTTCGCAAGGCCACTAACTATAAGTTCGTTGGTACGTTTCCTATAGATGTACGTACGGTTCGCCCTTCTAACTAGTTTAGCCTCTTTGGCGGTGTTGTGCAGGAGAGGACGGTATCGACATACGTTAGAATGCATACTATATGGTGCAAAAGGTCTATTATAGACTTATATATTTGAAGGACTAGAGCATATACACACAGGTGCTCTCGCTTTCCTCGCAAGAATCATGAATTGCCATAAAAATAGTTACCATATCTAATACCCAGTTATGACCATCTCCTACACGAAATTTATAGACAAGTAAGCACGCTGTGTATGCACAACCGGAGGGACAACAAACATGGTGAACTCCCTGTTTATGGGCTTACCAAGCCAGCCAGCCAAATTTGGCATGTTTATACAGATACCAAGTAGGCATCTGTAACCAGTGTATAGAAAACAAAACATTCATGCACATGGTGCTCGGCGGACATAGAGAATACCAGGCGTGGTAGAGATATATACTAGTCTAAGCACACCCAGGCTGCAATCAGCCTCAATTTGTCCGTGAGAATGAAGAATCGAAGGGTCATTGGCGTCAACAGAGACACCATTAGTTCATGTGCGTATCAAAGCTCACCTTCTCAAGGCCGAGTATTGATATCGCTGGTCGTATAGGTACGTACACTTTCAACCTAAGAAGTGCTGATGGCGGTGATGGTGACGGAGGTGATGATGATTATCTGCCGGGCCGGCATTTGCAAGTGTTGATAACGTGGTCGCTCTGTCTCTCACTCTCTCCAAATAGCAGCACAAGAGAAGCGTCCACTGAGACATTTCAAGACCGTTCGAGTCAATCGCCCAGTTGATAGCAAGACCCGTCACCCATACTCGTGTGTGGGAAAGCGGGCAAGGCCGGCACTCTTGTCCTTGGGGGCCGTGAAACGCACAGGACAATCGGGAAAGACAGACCAGGGTGAAGAAGCGAGAATACAAGGACAAGAGACAAAGTAATAATAAGAGAAGAAGACGGGACAGCCAACGCATGAACTGATCTTAGATCACATTTGGACGCTTTTCCCAGCAACCTGATATCTTGACTGTCGTGGTTTCTCAATTTCTTTGCCGAGGTTCTGAATTCCTTGGATCCATTTCTGGCTGCTGCCGACTAGCAAGCTAACGCATCAGACATGGCACGAGAAACTGCAATCCGTCTTCCAGCATTCCTCTCTTGACAAGAGGATTCTCCGGCCCTCCCAGTGACCTCCGCGCCCTTGCCTTCCTCCTGAGAGACTCCTCCCCGAAAAAAGAAAATCACCGCCTCATGCTCCCGATGATCTCCCGCTGTGCCTCGCGATCCCGCGCGCCCTCGCTCAGGCTGCCCGCGGACCGCAGGTCGCCGACGACGTCCTTGGCCTTGCCAAAGTAGACCTCCTGGAGGAGGTTGCGCATCTTGAGCTCCATGTCCTCAACGAGCTTGCCAATGTTGGCAATCTGCTGCTCGTCGCTCTCGGCGGGCAGCTCGATCTCGACTTGCCGCGTCATGTTGCCTGAGAGGTCCATCTCGCCCAGCGCCTGCGAGTTGCCCGTGTGCGAGAGCGACAGGATGACGGTCGACGTTAGGTTGTACTGCGTGAAGCGAGCGCGGTCGATGGCCTCGAATACGTGGATCGAGTCCCAGGTGCCCTCGCCGGCGGTGCCTGGCGTGGCGACTGTTTTTCCACGACTGGAGTTAGCAAAAGCCAGATGAAGAACGCTTGTGTGGTCTCGAGAGTACGTGTTGTCTCGGCGCGCCAGAACTTTCACACAGGAACACACGTCTGCTCTGCGTCTCGACAATGCAAACCCGGTGGCCACGGTGGTTGTGTCCTCCCAACAAATGCCCGAACACGGCACCAAGAAGCACAACCCAGTGAAATGTGCCAGAAAGACTTACCCTTCTTCAGCAGCACGACTCCCGCAAACCCGTCATCCAGGTTCCAGAAATACACGCTGCTCACGCCTCCCTCGTAGTACAGCTCGCGGTACACATCAAAGGCCTCGTTCGCGCGGACCTCCATGCGGCGCACTTTGTCGCTCGGCAGGCCCGCCGCGCCACCACCACCGCCGCCGGCCCCTCCCTCTACCCCGTCACCTTCGCCATCCTCGCCTCCCGCACCACCGGCCCCAGCGCCGTTGCCCGCGTTGTCCTGCCCCTCGAGCGGCGGGTCGAACTGGTTACTCCACGGGCTACGGTAGCTGTCGCCATCCCGGTTGTAGTCGCACAGCAGGTACTCCCTGCCGGTCTGCTTGCAGCGGCGCACCGCGAGCGGCTGGTCCACGCTCGAGAGCAGGTCCTCGGTCAAGTCGGGCGCGAGCTGGATCAGCGAGTTGAGGTGCTCCGAGGTGTGCTTCGGGTTGAGCCGCCGGAGCAGGTCGAGCGCCGAGTCGAACGGGTCGGAGGACGCCATGTTATGTGACGTCTATGTATGTGTGAAGGTGAAGGCGTGGTTTGTCGTGGTGATGGACGTGTCCTGCGCTTCTGCCGTCCTGTGCTCGGTAGGGGGTGCGGCGTCGGCGACTGTAGTTGGTCGAGGGCTGTTGACGGGGTGTGTCTCGTGTTTCGCTGTCGACAATGGGTCTGGTTGAAGATCTGTCCCCAGCTTTCAAGATGTCGTGCCTGCACTTGTGGGCGTGAGGATTGTGGCTTCGTGGTGTTGATGCCGTGCAGTGTCCTTTGTGGAAGCGGACTGATTTGGGAGTGGTGGTTCAGGCACGGCGTCTGTCTGGCTCACTGCACGTTGCGGGCGGCATCACCGCCGCGGGGTAAGCCCACTCTGAGGCAGCTACTGTGGGAGCTATGGCCAGACCCCTGCGCTACTCGAACAGCTCGAGCTCGGCGAGCTCTACTGACTCGGGTGCTTCAGCAAACCGGAGTACAGAGTAAAATATGCGAAGTGAGCAAGTGGCCCAGAAGCTAGGAGGATAAAACATTTCGTAAGATTCAAAACCCCCCAAAATCCCCAGCCAGCTATGTACAAGTACCCTATAGATATCAATGACGAATGAACCTCACCTCAGAAACTTGCTTGGTCGTCCCTCCATTGTCCAGAGCCCCTACTGGTCCTTTCCTTCCACCACCGTGCTCTCCCCAGAATGTATATACTGATTTCTCATTTCAGCGGGATCCGACCTTGTGACCGCCATAACAGCATAGGCAGGCTCTGTTCCGCCGACACTGCAGATCTCGCGTCCATGTTCGTGCGCAGTTCTTGAGAGGGCCGACTCTGTCCAAGTTGCAGACCATTGTCGACATTTCCCGCACCACTTGTACGCTTCTGCAAGACATGAAGGATGCTAGAGCTCAGAAGTGTGCAAGAATGCCATCATTGAACCGCTTCTCTTCTGCCATGGTAAATATGAATATGCTGGCCATCCAGCACAGCCAGCTCGGAAAGCTCATGAGCCAGCAAAATAGGGGTGCTTTCCAGAGGCTCAAGCCAACGGCGCACAAAATTATCGATCTAGTGAATCTGTTGACCGCACACGAGACAGTCGAGAGGCTCTGTCCACTCCTTCAGGCCTCCTGTGACTTCTTCGCGGAGGTCCGTGATTTCCACGACCGGAGGGCTTACGTCATTTCGGATAATAGCAGAGAAGTAACCATCGTACGGCTTCGCCTTCTGGGCGTCGGACTTGCGACCGCGACCTCTCTTCTTCGGTTCCGTGGCTTGACTCGTGCGCTCTGCCTTTATGATTGGGAGCACGTTTTCGACATCGGCCATCTTCACGGTATTCTGCTCCTCGGGTTTGACGTCGATCGATTGTTCCGCCGTTGGCGCCGCTCCGGACTCGCTAGGTGACAGTGGCCGGCGTCCCGTCTCGTTGTCTTGCTCGTCCTTAACCTGCGCAGGCTTGTGGGGTTTGTCGGTTCCAAGACGCTGGAAAGTGCGGAGAAGCGCCTCGTGAACGAGACAGTCGTCGTGAAGCCATCTCCGGCACTCTTCATTTGTGCAGCCGATCAACTTCTTGTCTGGGTTCTCAGGGCGGCCGCAATTGCATCGTGATTGAGCAGACTGGGCGATTCACAATGGTTAATTATGTGTCATACGGGCGCCGAGGTTTCGAGACCTGAGTAATAGTCAAGACTTACCGAGAGCTCCATGCTTCGCACATCAAACGCCTGGCGCCAGTACAGAGCCGGCTGTACCTCATCCTCATTGGTCTCATCCCATTGGTGCACTGTAGCACTGGCGGTGACACTGACGACATTGATGACGTCCACTGTGAGGATAAATCTAAGGTCAGAAAACCAAGCCATCCAGAGAGAGAGTGTGTGTTTTCGTGTGCCTTACTGTGATTGGACGCGATGAGCTCGTTGGTTCCGTGATATGGTTGTCTGCCCTTGACAGACTGCTTGCCCTCTGTGGTGCCCACGGGGAGCTCCTCTGGCCAGTACATCCAGTAGACTCGCGCGTACACGTGATGCTCATCCGCAGCACGGATCTCGAGGATTCTCGCGACCCAGTCGTCGTCCGACTTCTTTCTAGGTTGGCGGGTCTCGCCGGGATTCTTCTGGCGCTCGATGGTATTGTCGTTGGCGACGAAGACGAAGCCCTCGCTGTGATATTTCACGCCATTCACTGAACACAGCTCTGTTAGTCTTGTGGAACCAGTGTACGTATACGTATCGAAGAGGGGATGTCAATCTCAATCTGGAAGAAGCACATACACACGAAGCTGTTATATCTCGTCATGTCCATCCATTTAGCAAAGGGAGCGATCTGGTAATGACGGTCCATGGTGTTGTCCTTGCCATTGAACTTGCCAATCGGGGAAAAGGGCGAGACCTGAAGGTGGATCTTTGGCGGAGGGGCTGGTCGCTCCTCTGAGCCGCCGCGCCGGCGCTTCGTCTTCTTCTCCTTCTCGTTTGGGTCTGGATGTATGACTGTGAACGGGCACTCGGCCACGTTCTCGGTCGACTCCTCAGGCCTGGGCCGCTTGCGTGCAGTCGCCATTGCTGCGGAGCTGCTGTGTTGATCCGTGGTCCCGGTATTTTGGTGTTGTGTTGTCTCGGGCAGCCCGTGGCAGTTCCTCTGTGGTCGCGGGTAGCTGCAGCGCGACCACTACGAGAAGACGAAGTGTGGCAAATCGAGCGGAGAGTTGGAGCAAGATTGGAGCCGAAACTTGGAGCTCTGGGAGAGCTCTGTTCGATGAGCAGCAGGGTTCGAAGCGGTGGTGAAGTAAGCAACGGTTCCAAGATGGCGCGATCCTGCAGAAGTGGATGTCGCGTCGCGCGAAGCTGGCGCTTTGGGAGATGGCAGGTGCCGAGCGGCCGGTGTTGCAAAAGCGACGACACAGAATTCCGACGTCGCGGTGATGCGCACGAGGCAGTCGCGACCCGCTTTCAATTGAAGCAACGACCAGAAGCTGATGCGCCGTGCCGAGACAGGTAGAGCGAAAAGCTGACGAGCTGTCCCTGAGCCCGAGCTTGATGAAGAAGGTAATGCGCGCGCCGCTGCGAAAGAGGGGAACAGCTCTGAAGGTGTATGGACTGGGATGTGTGGGCGGGCAGCAGGGTGGCCTGAGATGCTGACGCGCGCAAACGCGGACGCGCACGGGCTGGAGGCGAGATTCGAACGGGGATCCGAAGAGCGGAGAGGGCGAGGGCACTGCCGCAACCGACTGCGCGATGTGTAACCGAGGCGATCGCGCGGGATTCGATGTGGGTGGAATTGACAGACCGCGCGGTCGTGATGCTTGGCGACGACAACGACGGTGAGGCCTACAGGCAGGCGCCTTGGGCAGAAGAGGAGGAGTGGGTATGGAGGAGGAGAAAAGGTGGTGGTGGTGTTGTGTGTTGTGCGGCCGTGGTTGGCTGCAGGCTTGTGGCCAGCGACCGAGCGCGCCCGGCGGCCACTAAGCAGCTGCTCTACCTATCGTACTCTAGCACCTTCGCTTCGGCTCCCAGCCGACGGGGATCAGCTTACCCCGTCCAAGTCTCGGGCTCCAGGCCGCGCAGTCTCACCACCGCCAGGAAATTCCGGTGGCGGGGGATTCTGACAGCCAAGACGGGCTTCCCTCCCCGCAGGTGACTGACACCAGCTCCCCGATAGCACCCGAACACCGTGTTACTATGTGAAGAATGCAAGGGAAGCCTCATCCTCAAGAGACATGGATTGCAACGCTTCCTCTAAATCGTTGTTCCTCCAATAGGGGATCTCTTTGAAACGGGCAAACATCGTGGTTAGTGTATCACACGATTTACATTCTGTTGGGTAGCATGGGCAATTCACACCAACACGGTGTACATGACGCGCTTGTGTAGAACATCCAAGTCATAGCATATTTCAAACGTTGGTCGCCTTTGGAGTTTGCAGCGATACCAGTCAGCTTACCTCCGCGCATGGTGCTCTTCTCCATTTGCTTCCACGGACCTACGGTCGTAGTCCCCAAGCATTCCCTGCCTCTCCCCATCCTCGTACTGCGCCGACAACCTACTCGTGCCATCGTCTCCAGCTGCTTCCCGAATCTTGTACGCTTTGATTACCTCCGACAGCTTCTCGCCTTCCAGCTTTCCCCGCTCTACGTTGACAAAGTAAATGAATGGTGCAGGCAGGCCCACGAGAGCCAGGAGAAACCAGAACGCCGGACGTATCTCGCCGGATGCGTCAATAATGGCACCCACGATCGTGGGGCCGAATACGCTCGAGCCTTTGTCTGTGATGGCGTACAGCGCGTAGAACGCCGCCTCCGACCCGGGCGGGATGAGCTCGCCGTACAGTGAGCGGCAGTACGCGCCGAGCCCGCCGAGGACGAAACCGTATACTGCGGCTAGTGGATACATCTCCCATGGCTGCTGCAGGCCGATGACCTGCCAACGCTGCACGAAGGGGAGGTAACCCAGCAGGCCGTACAGGGGGATCAGCTCGAAGACTGCAATGATGCTCAGCAGAACCTGGTGCGGCTTCAGCTTGAAACGTCTGGCGATGAAAGACCAGCTGAACGCCCCCACCACGCCGGTTGATGTGGAGATGACGTTGATGAGGCCCAGTGCCCAGGGTTTCATTTTGAGGTGAGTTTTGGCAAACAATACGGCTGTCCCGGAAGTGGTCGCGACGGCGTCCGAGAGCAAGAACCATGCGGCCAGGAAGAGCAGAATGTCCTTGAGCCGCCCGGCAAGCTTGATCGTCCGGGACAAGTTCTTCCAGGAGTACGCTGCATAAGCAAGCCACGCACGTGCGCCCGTCTTTCCGTTGTCTGCCAGTGGAGGTCCGGGACGAGGCCGGAGCCACATAGCGGCAGGAACCGTAAATGTCGCCCACCACGAGCCGATGAAGAAGAGGACAACACGCTGTGACCACGTCGAGCTGCCCAAAGCGACCAACATAAGAATCGCTACGCACTGCACGAATAGTGCTGCACCATAGCCAATGCCGATGCCCTGAGCGGATATCTTGGTCGATAACTGCAGCTCGATGGAGGTCAGCTCCTCATGAGTCGCCACTCGCTGCAACTCATGTAACTCCGGGGCATCTTGCGATAGCAGATTTGATCTCGAGTCTGCCAGGGCAGACTCGGACGCTGGGTGCAGTTCGTCTGGCGTTTCTGCGGTGATGTGCAACCCAGGTATGTCGGCAACGACAAGCTTCGCGGCCGAGGCTCGCACCTGGGGATGATGGCGGACAAGAACCGGTAGGAAGGAATTGAGCAGAACGAACGACGCCCCGAACGCCGTGTTTGAGATGATCGCTAGAAATGCGCCAAACAGATATACATCCTTGGAGACGAAGATGTATGCCATGACACAGGCGCTTCCGGTCCAGGCGAAGATGAGAAGGAGCCGCTTTCGATAATTGCCGTGGTCTGCAGCACAGCTGATGCTCACGACAATGATCGCCTGCAGCAGGACACTTATGCTGAATGTGTACATGGCGAAACTGGCAGTGTTGATGTCAAGACCCAGCACCGACACTATGCACTGCCCTTGGTCTGAGGAACCGACACTTGGTGTTGAGCTATCACCACAGGGCGTTGTGCGGTCTGAGAGGAGGACGCCATTTTCGCGGGCAAGGCTCTCAAGGAGGATCGGGATAAAGGATGCTAGGGAGGCACAAGTCAGTAAGCGTCTGCAGGTAGTCGTAGAGCCATGTTGTCGTGTCGTGACACGTTCTGCTACGATGTTGCCTTAAGGTGGTCGCGGTGGGCCCGATTGTCGACTTACAAATAGCTACAATAGGGTACAGATGAAGGGTCAGCATTAGCACGGGGAAGAGCGTGACTGCATTCGAGATGAGCAGTAGCGGCATACATACCACAAATGACATAGGTCTCGGCCGCAAAGGCGTACATGTACCAGCCAGCAAGCTCCTTCTTGCTGGTTGGGCGGGTGTCTTCGGCGGAGTGGCTGCGCTCCGGATCGGGCGGGCTGTACCCGCCGTTCTCGAGGCTGTCGCGGGGGCTCATTCTGCCAGAGGCTGTGGTGGACGAGCGTTCATCGTCGGCCTCGAAGGAGGAGTGCGACAGCAGCGATCGCTTGGTGGCGACGGACTGGACGGAGAGGAGTCGTGAGGGCGGAGGTGGTGGTTGCGGCTGTTCTGGCGGCATGCTGGCAGCAGGCACGCGTGGTGTCGCGCCTGGCCGCCCGGCCGCTTTTGGAGCTAAGCTGTCTCACAGGTGGTGCCTGCTCACCCGCTTCGTAGCACGCGCCTCTGGCCCGTGGTCAGACAAAGACTGCTTCCCCGAGGAAAAAAGAACAGTCTCTCCGGCTCGCACCTTGCAGCGATATTGGCTCGATTGTCGACAACGGGGGACCTGGCAGAATAGATGAAGATGAGAAGAATCTAAAGCTCTCAGGCGCCTCCAGTCCTTGCCTCGCAACTTCCAACCCCCTCCATGCGACGATGATCGCCTGCCTTACCCTAGGTAGCGCCCGAGTCCCCTGCTCTCTGCCGTGCCCAGCAGAGCTGTGACGTCGGGCCATACCTAACTCACGTTAATGGGGACCCACGCGCAGCGGCACCTGGTTAGTAGTCCATAAACGTTGTCCGGGTGAAGTTGAACACGGGCCGACGACATTGCTGCTGCCGGCCCGTACTTGCATGGCGATTTTGGAGGCTGATCGTGCGCGGCAACCGGCCAAGAAGTGGTCACGCAGGTCCCAGGACGCTCCTCTACGACGGCCGCGAAGTGCAATGCTTTACGAGCGCTGCGAGTCGTCCGAATTGGGGTCATGTGAGAACGCGGGGATGAGCACCACAACTTAGCTGGGCGTGGATGCCTCTCGGCGCCTGAGGTGGAGACGGCTGTCAAGGGTGCCAGCGAGGGCGGTGTTCATCGTGAACAGCTGAACGGGAGCGAGGGAAGGCCGTCTTCACCGCTCGGTCAGTACGGAGCGGCAGGGATGCTTCCCGACTTGTCGAGTGAAGAAAGGTCCTTTTGGACGTGGTGCGTTCTCCATCTCTGGCTTTACTGTTTCCTTCAGGCATACATCGCAGGTCGCCCATTCCTATCCACATGGGCACATCGACATTGCTGTTCGAATAGGTATGGCATTGGGTGCGCACAAAAAGGCTGGCCCGTGTGCTTGGTGCCGACAAAAGCTGCACTAGCCACATGTCTGGGTCCTTCGAACAATATAGGTGATGGACTTGTCTGGGAGTTGATAATGTTCTCTCATAGTCCTGGAGTCGACGTCGTGCCTGAGAGTGCCAGGTCTTTGCGCCGTCACCTGATTGGCTGGTACATTGCACGTCTTATCTTGGTTCTGGACGACCTGGGAATTGACTTTGGATGGAACTACAGTCGCGGTTGTACCAAGAGAAAGACTTCGCCAAGCCGGCAAACGAAGGCGAGTCCCACCTGTCACTGAGAGGCCCAGAGGACCGCACGAGTCACAGCGGGGTCTTGCTGGTCAACAGCTCCAGCACCTCAGCCCTGCTGATAAGAGAGGTAGGCTTCATAGATCGAACCACACGACCCTGAACGGGAGCAGCGCGGCATCAATTCCCAATCATCGACAGGCGCGGGGGCCAGGACAAGCGTGTGAGGCTGGACAGCACAGCTCAGGCCGAGGGGGTGGTCGCAGCCTACGGCTGAGCCAGCATGCAGCTCCGACCAACGAGACGGCTTCATCTTATCAGTGGATGAGCAGCTGGAATTACGTCAGGCCTGAGAGCCCTGCGGCCACGCTGCCGTACTTATCGCGCTGGCGAGAACTGACAGGACGGTTTCGGAGTCTGTCGAGATGGTCCGTCCCTGCCTGCAAGGCCCAAGCACGTGCAGTGCCGTGCCTGATGATGCCATTGGAGTGGCTGCCTCTGTGCCTTGAGCCTTGGCCGATCCGTCGACTGTGGGGGGACGATGACGCGGGCTGGGATGGCTGTTCAGGTGATCCGGGGAACTGTCGACTTCGGGTGGTGAGATCGAGAGGCCAGAGGGGTTGCATGTTGTCAAGGTTGCGCCCTGCCTTGTGCGCGAGTGTGTACTTGTACTCCATACCTGCCTCCTTCCTTTGCCAAACAGCTTATCGTGTCTCGCTCCTTTCCCACCGAGGTCGACATCAATCAGACTACCTGCATAACAGCCACGTACAATTGGGTGCCTGTGAGTGTATCTCCTATCTTCATCCATGAGTCGCCATTCAATCTCAAACCCCTATGTTTCCCGCGTCTGAGTCCAGCAGCACCCGAGTGGGAATCATTTCCGTCAATCCTGCAATACGGCACCGACAACTTCAGCCGCCCCGGAGGCGTCTACGACATGGACTTCAATACACGGACAACAAGAGCACCAATATGCGATGCTCCCTAGTAGCCTTGTGCTGATATTCACAGTCCACATCTAGGCTGCTCCTCAATAACAGCTGCATTCGACGACGATCTCAGAGCAGTCATTCTCCAGCACAATAAGCCATGGCCGCTGTAAAGGAAGTGTCCCACGGCCGCGGCGGAGCCGGCAACATCAACCCCGACGATACCACGTACGTCGACGGCGAGATCGTCCGCCAGGGCGTGGAGGGAACACACGGCGATGGCGCATTCAGCACGGGCCGCGGAGGTGTGTGAAATCCCGCGGTTTATTTGCATCCATGATCCCCCTATCAACCTTCGAGTTCTTGTTATGGCGGCGCAGATGCCAGACTCGGCTTCCGACCCCAAAGTACCAACATAAAACATGCTGCTACTCAACGGGTTCGGCCGTTTCAGGCCACGCGATGATCCTTGGGCACATAACCAGGATTCAGAGCAAGCCATGGCCAAGATTGAACTCCATAACTTGAACCGATAGACCGAACCTGTGCATTATGCCTTCGTGACCGCTCACTGACACATTTGTCCTTACCCACAGGTGGCGGTAACATCGGTGATGTTGGCGTTCCTTCGGCGACAGCCCGCGCAGACAAGGATTTCATCCCGGACGTCGCATACCGCGCCTCGCTTGATAGCAACCACCACACCGGCCGCGGCGGCGCAGCAAACGTCCAGCTCGCCGCGAAGGATACCCCCACTGACGCTTCGAAGACGTCGACCAGCACCAAATTCACTGACGGCCACCCGGACTCGACGCCCGGGGGCACGGCTCACCACATCAGCCTCGCGGACAAGCTCAAGTACAAGATCTTCGGTGGCGGTGACAAGAAGTGAGCCCGCTGAGCTCACACGCGGTTGGGGGTGGCCACCGAACTCGAGGAGTCGCGATGTAGCTTTGTCTTTGGATGAGGAGAGGCCGTATGTGATTTAAATACCCCAGCCAAGCAATTTGCGAAGGCGCAATAGAGCCGGAGATGAGAAGGGACAGAGATCTCGCGTAGTCAATTATACATGGAATCAAAGGTGCATGAAAGCAGAGACACCTGCGATCAGCACAGTGATCTTGAGCTCAAGGGCAGAACGGCGGGTCTTTGCTTCGTCTTCACTGGAAAGACTCGCGACGATGGCTGGCCCGCTCTCCCAAAGTCTCGCGAGCTCCAAGAGTTCACACAGCCTGTCCGAACATCAGCGAAGGGACGTCTGGCCAATGACACACCGGGTCGCAAGCAAGTCAACTCTGCGCATTGCCATGGTGAATAAATTATTTACACAAAAGGCGAGACTATCGTGGTCGAAACCTCAAAGACCGCCTGCACGTTTTACCTCGGTATCTTGACATATTATGTTCGTCGAAGTTCCCAGAGGGTTTGAACGGCGCATGGCACAAATTCGAACTTGTTCTTGTTCAACTGGATAATACCACACACTATCGCTATCCAGGTCCCTCATTTACTTGGATCCCCAAGGCAACTTCTCCTATTACTCACAGGCAGAAATTTTTACTTACAGCGGCGATCTGATGGGGCTCGCCGGGCTCGCCTTCGTGGGTTTATCTACACTACGTCAGTCTGAGAATGCTTTCCCTTTCCCCTGGAAGCTCGGAAAAGTTTTTCTTCCACCAGATGATGAGGAATAGCAACGTCGAAGGGGAAGATACGGTGTAGCAGGATGATGGAAACGGTGCTTTTCAATAGGCTTCTTTCTCGGCACTTACTTGCTCGTCTCGCCAAAGAGGTTCATGAACGCGACGTGCACCTGCTCGGTGAGGTCGCTGGCCTGCAGGCTGCGGCCGTGCTTGGCGAAGGCGAGGCGGGAGCACTCCTGCGGGCGTGGGGTTTGTGTCAGCGTCAGCACTTTTCTCTCTCTCTTTCTCTTCTTCCATATCATCATCCACCAAAGCCAACTGTGGTGAAATAATATGGCCATGGCACAGTCTGACTGAAAGTCTCTTATACCCCAGGTTCGGAAACCGTACGTCCAGCAGTATCCGCCAGTGAAGTGTATAAATCTGAAAAACAATGAGAGATATGGAAAGGAAAACTCACCCTTGTGATGGCGGCTCCTCCGAACGCCGCCAGCCGCAGCAGCTCGTCCTCCTTCATGTCCCCGCCGTGGTCCCAGAGCTTCTCGAGGTACGCGCCGCGCCAGGCGAGGAACGTGGCGATGCTGCCGGTCAGGGTGTCGCCCTGGCCCCCGCTGCGCTTGAGCCCGCCCTCGAGGTCGACGACGAGCGTCTCCTCGCCGTTGCTGATGAGGTCCGCGCCGCCCTTTTGTATGATTGTGACCCCACCCAGGGCTTTCGACAGCGCCGTGACGTGCCGCGCCGGGTCGCCCTCGGCCTGGGCCGGGTCGTAGTCCTCGGACTTCACGCCCTTCCAGAGCCGCCCGAACTCGACGACGTTGGGCGTCAGCACGACCTCGCGCCAGCCCATGACCAGCTCGGGCGTTTTGACGACGAGCCCGAGCGAGTCGGCGTCCATGACGACGGGCATCCTGCGCTCGCGCGCCGCGGCCAACACCTCGGCGAGCGTGTCGTGCATGAGCGGGTCGCGGCCCAGGCCCGGCCCGACGACGAGCACGTGCAGGCGCGGGAGCATCTCGATGATCTTCTTGGAGATCTCCTTGGGGTCCGTGTCTGACGGGTGGTTGCTGCCTGAGGACGACGACGACGCCTCGGAGGGCGACTGCCGCATCAGCGGGTGCACCATCAGGTTCGGGCTGTAGGTCTTGATGACGGCCGCCGCGCCCGGGGTGCAGATGACGTGCGACTGTGTTTGGGTTTCCTTCTTAGCGACGGCCATCTTTTGCCATAGAGTGTGCGGGAGGATCTCTCTGCTTGTTGTCTTGCCATGATCCGGGGTAACAAGACGATCACACATACCATGTCACATCCTAATCTGGCGCTCGCCATGGCCGAGAAGTACGGCGCTCCTGTGTAGTCCTCGCTGCCACCGATGACTGCCACACGGCCAAGTTGTCCTGCATAACGAAACCATGCTCAGCTACAAAATCCGGATGCATCGACATGGCACTGCTTGTTGCCAGACCTTGCATGTCTTGATTCCTTGGACTGACCTTTGTGGAATTTCTCGAGCATGGGCGGCACGATCTGGCGCACCTTGGCCAGGATCTCTTTCGTTGCGGACGACATCTCGGGTCTTGCCTCAGGGCTCATGGTGGTAAGCTTCTTGACTCGGCTCTCCTCGTGCTGTGAGATTGTGTGATGCTTGCGTGAAGCGGAGAGCTTTCTTAAAAGTTTGAGTGTTCTGGTTTGTTGTTCGTTGTGATGAAATGTGTAGGTAGAGTTGGGGGAAGTCGAGCTCTTGTTCGGGATACCTTTGATTTGTTTGCCTGTGGTTCTATTGCGGGGCTCACTCGTTGTGAAGTCGCCAAATCTTGAACAGCTTCTCAACCACAATGCGTGTCAGAAAGATCGTCAATCTTACAGTGATTGTTCAACCCAAGTTATCTTGGACGAAGATCAATCATTTCTGTCATTCCGCGCATTCCACAATTACATACTACGTTCCGGAGGAAAACGCCCGATGATGATGATGGCGATGATGGATGCATGATGTCAGCATCGGCAGCTCCACACTTACACATCCCGTTTGAGCCCTCGACATGATCGCTTTCTTCAAAGTAGAATTCACGATTGGCACAGTGCCTTTTTTCAATGTTAGGTCTTTGAATCGAAGGGAGTATCTTGCATGAGCTGGTTGAAAGGCGTTCAATCCTCCATGGTGAAGCTCGTCTGTTGTCGGTCAACTCGTTCTCTGTGCTTGTAAATACAGACAGCTGTTTGGACTAAAGCGTCAACTCCTTGATGCTCGAAATAATAGAGTAGGAACTCAACAAGGAGCAGTAGTGTTAATCGTGGATAAAGAGCTAGTGTTATCATACAGCCGAGTTGAAACCGCCATCTACTGGCGCTTCATTCATGATTCAACAGTTGACAGGTGTTCAAGAGGTACAAGATGCGGAGGACAAAGAAATCGAACTACGACCCAGACACCACAGTGTATACGGCCGTCCGGGAGAATATTCATTGATGTAAGGAGACAAACCTCACATAAACAGCTTACTTCTCTTCGGTGGGCGGTGCGCTGCCAGTGGTCGGGAAGCCCATGAAGATCTTAAAGTAGTCCTATGGGCCGATAGTGTCAGTAGACTTTGGAGGAGAGGCAATAATGGCAGAGGAACGCCTGTGCACTTACGTAGATCATCCATTGAAGACCCGTTAGTGTTCCGATCATGACAATACGGACTGGTAGACCGTTCCACAGCCCACCAAATCCGATCTCGCGGTAGTTGCGGCCAACGGCAGCCCCAAAGGCTTCACCGGACTTGCGATTCGCGTTCAGCTTGCTCACAAGCACATCTGCAGGGTGCGAGACAATGGCACAGAGGATTCCAGCTGCGTAGCCACCGACGAAGCTGACTCCCGTCTGAGCGGCCTTGCTGTAGTCGCTCTTCTGACCTGGGAGCCGAGCGTAAATCATCTCGACGATGGTCTCGAACGAAGCGAACTTCATCATGGTATAAGGAATCTGCCGGCCCCACAAGGGGTACAGGCCTTTGTACAGACCACCCACGCCCTCTGCGGCTCTGATCTTGTTGATGCCATCGAAAGTGCCAGTGTAGGCGGCCGGGATAGTGGTCTGCATTCGAACCTTGACAGCTTCGAATGGGCAGAGCGCGAGATCAGCGAGGAACTCGGCTGAAGCGGAAGCAGCCAGGTACAGTAGCGTCTTGTTGTTCGCAGCTCTCTCAGGACCCGCGAGATCCGAATACGTCTTCTTGAAATATTCGTACCAGCCGTATTTGAAGGCACCCTGCGCGGAGTAACCAAGCAGGGTGGGGCTCCATCCGGTGAAGATACCACGCAGGCCTTCGGCTCTGTAGATCAAGCCCCAGGCCTGGAAGTTGCCCTTGTACAGAGACGAGTTGACTTGACGTCGACATTTGACAAGGTCAAGAGGCGTGACAGCAGTATGAGTTAGACCCTACGAGATGAAGGCCGGCAGCGGGTTAGCCTAAGCCCGGCCGAGAAGACCGAACGTGGAGCCCGGGGTGAGTGGATCACGGGAGGGACTTTCAGAGGCTCATGGCCGCCTCTAAAATACGAGTACTTACACAAGCCATCAAACCCCCAAAAGTGCAAGCAGCGTAGTACTGTCCCGAGTAGAGCTCAAGCTTCTTGCCAGCCTTGGCCTGAACGGCACCACTGGCCTTGTCGAACTCCTTCTGGGCCTCGGCGCTGAGCTTCTTGGCCTTGTCCTTGGCATCGTCGACGACAGAGTATGCTACGTAGAGTTCAGGGCGAGCTTGATGAGGGGTGGCACTGGCCATGGGCGTGGACTTTGCATCGGTATGACCAGAGAAGGCCTGATGCAGAGCCGTATGGCTCGGAAAGAGCAACGGCATGACGTTCAATTGATTCAATTGGTAATGGCACCTGGAGAAAGCTGCATCGATCAGCGATGAGGACTTCTGTGATACAAGGCGATTGATGGGCTGGGCGGAGTGAGTACGTCAGGTCGTTGGGGGAGGCGGCTGGATCAGTCGGCCACAAGATATACTCCTACCTGTGTACTCACGATGTACTGGCTTCCACTCTCTAGTGTCTCATAATCTCACTGGTTGTTTTCATCCCCAGCAATGGCAATATTGGCGAGAGAGTATGAGCTGGGCAAGCTTGGAAAAACAAGGAGGGAGAGAGCTTCACGAAGGCGGGCGACAGAAGGTAGAAACAGGGCAATGCATTAAAACGCGCAGGGAGCCGCACGACTGAGCTTACGTGCGACCTCTGGCTCACACACAGGCCCGCCGGCACCGTCCAGCATCCGACCCTCGACCCCAACACGGGAAGCTTGGAGGTGTGAGAGCACCAGATAGCTCTGTGGCAGGCGCGAGGGACGGGCCCGGGCCCCAGATGACGTGTAGTGGGGCTACGGCTTGCGGTGATTGTGGGAGGGAGGCCCTTAACTCCGGATGATCTTGCACCATTTCCACCATGGAGCGCTCATTTGATGTTGCATGCACTTCGATCACCCAAGTGGATGAATATGTCTTGCGACTCGATTCGGGATAAGATCATGTCTGGGAGCACAACAGGAAGCAGCAAGCAGCCTGCAACTCCCACGAATAGCCCGGCAACTTCGGCCTCAATGGCAGGGCAGGACCCGGCTGGCCGCACTCAGCCGGGCCCCACTTGCCTTGATCCAGGGACAGAACGGCTGTCTGATGTCTGGCAGGATCCACCCCTCTGCTAGGTGAGGGTAGTCATCCCGCGATGCATTTTCACGGCTCGCCACCTCCACCCCGGTTCCAAACATCCGTCCAGAACATCCCATGCGACTCGGCAACAGCAATCGACCTTTTCCATCCGCATCCAGAGGCCTTCACCACACACCCACTCGCTCTATAGGGTCACTGCCGCAATAGCAACGACAACAGCAGACCAATATGGCGCAGATTGCTACCTCGCGGACACACATTGGCCCTTCGCCATTATCCAGTCAGCCATTCGTCTCGAAATGGTCTGACAGGTATCGCGGGGTGAGTTGTCTCCTCTGGTCCCATGTTGCCCAGAAGAAGGATTCCGTGCTAACTTCTGATCACTCAACCCTCGCAGGCTACAGTACAAGACCTCGAGCCTCCGGCGGCCTTGTCCTTGAACCCGAACGACACCGTCTCCTTCGCCATGATGTACGCCTTCGAGCGCGAGTACACACACCTGACCATTGTCGACACCGAGACTCGCGCGCTGATGGGCTATATCGCCATCCCGGCGTTGCAGGCCAAGCTCGAGAGAGGAGAGGTCGCCAGCGAGGACCCCCTGTCGAAAGCAATGATGAGTTTCCAGCGGAAAGGGAAGAAGTACCAGGTCATCACCCTGGACACGCCGCTTGAAGAGCTCGAGGCATTCTTTGAGGGCCACTCGAGTGGCGGCCAGAAGCAGGAGTTTGCCGTCGTCAGTGACCAGGATAGGAAGTTTGTCATGGGTGTTGCGACGAGAGCGGATCTTGAAGAGTTCGTCAAGCGGAGGCCGGCTTAGTCTTGTTATGGAGTGACAGAGGCGTGGGCTTAGGGCTACATTGAAATAAGGGCGCTGGAAGCTGCAGGCGCAAGATACCACTTGTCGTGTAGGTCTTGTCAGACTTTTCCTTGGGCGTATTGGCATATTGCATATCAGGGGACAAAAGTTCAACATGGATCAGAGCGGAATAGAGTTTGCGAGAGATACCCGCGATGGATGGAATCAGCAGCCCCAGGCTTTAATGTGGAGTGGCTAGTTCTCAACGACAACCACTTGCACCAGGAAAGGGCTTGATGCTACGAACTGGGCGTTTGGTTCTGAATACTGTTGCCGAGCAATACAAAGACTGAATCAACGTTAAGCGCTGTAACGTCACGGAATATCTCTGGGTACGATACAGGGCTCTAAGTTCGGTAACGGGTTGTGAACTTCGTCGCTTTGACATTTCTTGCCATAACCGAGACGACTCTAAATACCGGCCTTCTAGCTTATGGACTTCCAAGCTGTCATTCTCAGCAATAGGTTTCCGTCGGGTACGGTAAGCATTGCTACCATACCATACGAATTACTCCGAGTCATTGGCAAGCTTCACTTCCTCGGTGATTCGCATCAGACCCTTGGCGGCACGTGCCTGCCACCGTGCCTTGGAAGCCAAGACCGGCTATGGCGAACAGCTGACCTGAACGAGCTAGGGGTCCTGTTGCTACCCTCGCTCTAACATGAGGAGGAGGGGAGTGAAGTCCCTTGGTCCTGGGAGGTGTCGTGGGTAGTTCATGCACACAATAATACGGTCCTGACGTCGGTTGGTTGCGACCTCATGTCAGGATGCTGACCCGGGACGTATAGCTGTGTTGTGCTGTCGACGCTGCTTTTTGAAGACCTGTGCTTATCTCTCGGCCAACATACACATTCATAAAACCAAAGGCGACTCATGAGAGGCCGCGGGTGGTGTGGTCGTCAGCTCACAAGGCTGTGCTCGTCACCCGTTGCCCGTCGGTCGGCTGAAGCTATGGTGGGGTAGGAGGTTGCACCACCAAACAACCCCTGTCCCAGAGTCTCGTCATGCCTCGGTCGAGAGCACCTGGGCATCCATCTGCGTGTCATTATCAGCGACTCGAGGAACAAACACCTCGCTTCCCCGCGTATCTCCCCTCAGGCCCTTGTTCCTGTTCCAGCAGCCCAGAGCCTGCTCATGCGCCATGTGCCCGTCGACCACATGCAGCCGGGTAGGGATCGTCCCGGGAGGGCGGCGCCCCGGTTGACTGCTTCGGGGAGGGGAATGCGAGGCGGTCCCCACGCGAGGGCAGTGCCCCCTCTGCGGCGGAGGTGTCGAGGTCGATTCGTGGTTGCCGACCGACAGGTTAGGCAGGCCGGCAGGCAGGCAAGCAGGCTGTGCCTGGGACATGTCGTTGACCCCTCACGCATGCAAACACCAAGACCTGAGCAGGGCCCGACGACCCTGGGAGACGGGATTTCATGTGAATGCACACCCAGCGACCGGGGTGTCTGGCCCCACGGGGCGGGCACATGAGGCAGAGAGTATAAGTAGCTCGTCGGTCCACGCGCTGCTAGCGGCCGTCGTGGTTTCCCTGGAGAAGAAGAAGAAGGAGAAGAAGAAGACGAAGGAAATACATCCTTCTCGGTATATTGCGAGACGACGCAGTTGGACCCACCACGACTTGACGACATCGAACCACTTCTTCCCAGGTCGCAAACGTGCATCCTCCCGACTACAACCCTCAACTTCCTTGACCGCATCACCGCAACCATGGCCGCCCCCAAGGAGAAGACCATTGCCGACCTCAACGGACAGTGGCTGCTTGTAAGTTCCGACCCCATCACAAGGAAACACCACACAGCTTTCCTTCTTCTTTTCTCGTCTTCTTCTTTTCGGCATTGCCTTCCCCGCCATCATTATCGATCGTCGTGACGACGACGATGATGATGATGGTGATGGTGATGACTCGCGGCAGCTGGCGTGCTGCTTGGCCGTACACGGGCTCGGCCCCATGCAATCGTTACCAAGACCTCGGCCCTTGGCGCCTTGCGCATGGGCTGGTCCGGAGCTCGAAGCTTGGCTTCCCATGGTGGGGTCAACACTCGCGAGCTCTCCTCCCACGAGCATGCGCCAGTGCCAGTGCTAGCACAGCCAAGCCGGCCTCGGCTTCGTGGGTGACCGCTTTATGACGAAAGTCTTTGGCTGGCAGCTTGGCAACCGAACCGCACGCGCTCGCTCCAGTGTGCCGGCGAGTGTTCATGAGGCCGGTCTGAAGTGCAGCTTTATCGAGGACGAGGGAGGCCATGCCGCGGATGGTCCTGGTTCGCAGTGAGGCGCGAGAGCAACCCGTGGCGCGGACCTGTCCTTTGAGTTGGTCTTTGCGCATTGCGTCGTGGGCGGAGGGGGCTCTGCGTAGCGGAAGCGTTTCATGCATCCCCTCTTTGTTAAGACGATGCCCCTGGAGAAGAAGACGAGGAAGGAAAACGACCACACAAGCTGACTCACTCGCTCCCACGGGGAACCAGAACCACAAGCTGTCCACGCCGACCGAGAATGCCCTGGCCCTGCAGGGCATCGGCTTCTTCGTGCGCAAGACGATCGGCCTGGCCACCATTACCGTCGAGATCAAGCAGTACGAGGCGGCCCCCGCGCCGCCCAACACGACCGACGCGAGCGTGATGCACATTGACAGCACGCAGTCGGCGTCCAAGCTCTCGTCGACGCAGGAGCACCGCAACCTCGACGGCGTGAGCCGCCCGCACTCGGACTGGCTGTTCGGCAGCTGCGAGGCCTTCAGCAAGCTCGTCACCGAGGACGACGTCAAGGGCTGGGTCGTCGAGAAGCACGGCGCCTTCATGGGCGAAGGGTGGCTCACCGGGCCCGAGGAGGCCACGGGCCCCAACGGCACGCTGCACCTGTACAACTACGTCGAGAACAAGGACCCCAAGGGCGGCTGGACGGCCGCGCAGATCTGGGGTTTCCAGATCGTCGACGGCGAGCGGAGATATACCCGCCTCGTCACCGTCGAGAAGGACGGCAAGGTCGAGACCCTCAGGATGGTCTACGACTACATTGGTCCATCTTAGGGGACTTGTGGCAGGCAGGTTGCGCAGAATACATCTGAGCGTCGATTGTATTGGGCTTCCATCATTGAATCCCAGCTTTTCGCAGTTTTAGCAATCATCATACATACTCAGCTTCATATACTTTGTGCCTGATGGTCAGCAACGTATACAACTTGGCGGTCAAGCTTCATGTTATGTTCGTGCTCCTTGATGCCGGCCTGAACGTGCGTCAGTCATCTGCGGACCAGCTCCTTCAACGGCCTGTGTCCCCAGTCTGTGTCTCACTCTCCTTTGTGTTCAAGGTCGTCATCGTTGGTATTCTTCTAACTCTCTTCACTGCTATCGCTTGGGTCATGCTTGGACTCTGACGCCAAAGGACACTGCCTGCATCGTGGACTGGCTTCTGCACGGCAAGGTCGCCCGACTTCTATTCTCCGAAGTCTCCGGTATCCCCCAATGTAAATGATCAAAATGCCGGCCCGCCTCAAAAATCGCTCATCGAAGTGAAAATGAAAGAACCAAGAAAGTCCAGCGCGCGGTGTCCGGTGAGCACTCCTTTTCTTGATTCTAAGGCTCCTTTTTGTCTAACCCCATGCCCTTCATTCTTCCGTTTTCCCCTCATTTTAGCAATGCAAGCCCGGGTTGTGGAGCAGCAAAGAGAAAATAGCAATCAAGGGCATCCTCTTCAAGGAAGCCAAAAGGAAGATGCGCCACACCTGGATCAGTCTTGGCCGAATATGACGGCTCGGAGGCTGACGGCACCGATCGGCGCTGACGTTCCTACCAGACCTTGGCTCCTTTGCGCCTGGTGCCGGGTATCAAAAGACGACGGTAAATAAGATGCAAAATCGAAAGTGTTCAGGGCCACCAGTTCATCTTCTTGTAACTCTCAATGACCTCCTCCACGAGCTCCTTGGTGATGACCGGGTGTTTGTACTCGAAACCGAGCAGCTGCTCTAGTCGGCCACCATCCATGCTCAGATCGGTGTCCTTGAGGAGCTCCTTCTCTAGGAACGGAGTAAGGGGTCCAGGGCGAACGATGCCCTTCTCGGCCAGGAGATCTGCCCACGGGCCGAGGGTGTCGTCGTTGACGTCGTCGACGATGTTGTCCATACTGAGCCGCGCTAGGTTACTCAGTAGCTGGCCCTGGAAACCAGTCTTGATGCCAAAGACTTGTCCGATGATTTCGGCTATCGTCCCTTGTGTCGTGGCTCCCTTGTCGACAACATTGAGGGTCGGGACCTTGCCCATGCTTGCTTGGTCGTACTTTGATTTCCCGTTGTCGTACCAGGAGGCGATATCCCACAGCGCTCGTGTCACATCACGAATATGTACTGTGTTGGTGCGGAGATCCTTGGTCCAGAGCCATTTCATCTCGTCGTTCATGCTCTGGTACACACGGGCGAGGCACATGGCTGTGCCGACCCATTGCGAGGCATAAGGTCCATATACATGCGGCAGGCGGACTATGACGAGGTTGAGTCTGGACAACACAAAGTCAGCATCGATCACAGCAGCCGTACTTTCGTAACGTAGGGAAAGATCAGCAACTCACCCCTCAATCTGTGCTAATTGCTGCTCAGCCTGGAGCTTGAAAATGGCAATCTTGCTCCACGGCTTCAACTTGTCGTCCTCCTTACTTGGCGAGGAGTTGGCCTTGTAGACCATTCCCGTGCTCAGCTCGACGAAGCACTTCACCTTGCGCTTGGCAGCTTCCTTCCCCACGGCCAGCGAAAGGGCGAGGGACCGGACCTTGTATACTTCGTCCTCCTGCGAGTATCGGGTTTCGCCACCGCAGTTGAAGACGTAATCCCATTGCTTGCCATCTTCGCGGTCAAATATACGGGCGAGAGCTTCTGCAATGTTACAAAAAGAAGGAGTGAGCATGGATTCGCGAAGGGTTCGGATACGACCTGCTACTGCGGAAGACTGTGACTACGCCCGGATGAGAGGCGACAGTCGCGGCCCGAAAGCGAAAGCAGGTCAGACACGAAGAACGGAGAGACGTACGCTCTTTGGATGCATCAGCCTGCATGAAGTTGTCCTTTGAGCAAGCACCTTCAAACTCCGGGGCAAGCCAAGCAAGTTGGGGGAGCACTTTGTCGACTAGGCGGATGCTAGAGGCGAGGCCATTGTCGTGTATGTGCTGGGCGAGGAAGCGGCCGATATAGCCCAGCCCGCCAATGATGAGGACCGAGGGCTTCTCAGATGCCATCTCGGGCGACCAGGAGAGGTTGGCAATGTCGGGACGGTGGGAACTCGCAAGCAAATGATGGCAGCAAGGGCCTCCCGAGCTCGTGGCGGACCGATGTGTGTATGGATGCGAGCGCGGAGGGGGTTCGAAATCGTGCTCGCAGGTTGGTTGCGTCTCTGCTGGTGCCTGGGGAGTTGTCGTTGCCGTCGGGGAGCAAGCAATGGGAGCGACGGCCAAAGCAAAGAGCAGGCTGTGGCAAGGCGGGTTGAGGTCGACGACGGACGGGTAGTGGTAGTGGTGGAGAAGGTGGTGGTGGGAGGACTTGAATAGGAGGGCGGAGCGGGAAAGACAAAGGGGGGACTCGGGCCTCAGGGCTCCAGGTGGGGCCCGCCTGCCCGTCACTCGCACTTGCTGCTGCACGACAGACAGAGACGGCGCTGCTTGACGACTCGACACAGCCGGCCATGGGCGACTCGGCTGCGGGTCGCGGCGATCAGCTGCTCTGGACGTCGTACATTTCTGGCACACACCGCCGCCGCCCGCGCCAGGGGTCGCCGAGCCACTCGCGTCCGTTCACTTGAGCATCCATTGCTGGAGCCAGCCAGCTCGGGACAGGCGGGGCACCCCTGCTCGCAACGGACATCTCGAGGGCCTCATCGACTGCCTGCCAGTCTGCTCAGAGAATGTGCAATGCGCAGTGGGGACGCGGGAGGGCAGAGGCCCCTGGCAATCATGTCAAGTGACATGGAACGCTGCCTGTCGAAGCCAGCCGAGCCAGCATTCCCGGCGCCTTGTGCCCCTTCTAGAGCCCCGCGGTGGGGGGCCTTCCCAGACGGATCCCTTCTCCATCAGCAGCTTGCAGAGAGCAGAAGCCGCCAGGAGGCACGGGCGTGGCCACGAGCATGGCAATGTGTCGGCAAGGGGGGACGGAGAAGGAGTCTGTGGACTCGGGAAGCTACGGGCCCCTTGGCCATTGTTCACGGACTTTTCTGAGAACAAGCCTCAGCTTGCCTAAGCACACTCCGTATCCTGGCCTGCCGGACAGAGTTTGTAGCTGCGGCTCGTGCTCGCTGGGTCCTGTCAACTCCAAGCCAAGACTCGATTATTTGGCAATCATGAATCAGACCGGCGAGGCTCGGGCGGGACGGGCGGCTTGACGGGCCAAGCCTTTCCAGCTAGTCTCGCTAGTCGGGCCTCCAACAATCAGCCACCATGGGTCGCCCCGTCAGCCATATTGCTGCCGCCGAGTTGGTTCGAGTACCTCTGCGAATTGGCCGGGTCCTGGACGAGACCGAGGTGAGTATCAAGCCGGCATTTGTGACATAACTTGGCAGGTACGTGACAGCATTTTATTGATGCTCATGGCACTGGCCAGAGTTATGTGGCGCGAATATTGTGCGGCACAGCGAGTTGAGATCGACAACTCCACAACAGGGAACAGGGTCGGCCGGGAACCTGGCAAGCCTTGACACGGTGCACATCAGCTGGCTGATGGCTCAACAGGCCGGCTTCGGTTCTCATGTTCGTACGAAATATCTATGGACTAGACCGCGCGAACCACGACCAAGGCCAGTTTCAGGTATCCTCACAGACGCCGTCGAAGAGTGGCAACCATCCTTGCTGAGCAGCGTTGCGGCTCCAGCTGCTGTTCTGAGCATCGTCGTGGCTCCATCGAGGGCATCATCCGCATATCAAGGATAGATCATGGATACCATGTAGGTGGCTGCGACACGCGTCAGACCTAGCACCAGTGCTTGGAACGAACCAGCACGATAGGTTTTTGCAGAGGCACTTCATCTCTGCAAGGATCGGACGCCTCGAGAGTCAAACACTCTCCTTCAGGACCGTAGAAGGCGGAAAGCTACCAAGTAGGTAGTTCCACTGTGCATGAAGACCTCGACCTCGACCTAGACCTCGACACCGGCACTGTTTAAAGAGACCGCTCCTGGCCGAAATCGCTCACGCACGGCGAGGACAATATGGCAAAGGTGCCAAGACAGGGAGACTGGAGTGGAGCCCATCGAAGGCTTCCAGAATCGACCTTCTAGAAGTGTTCCACCAGGACCCACGCAGGCACAGACCCCTGGGTGTCGGGTATCGCGCATGGAGCAGTTTGCCTTGGCCGGAACCCTTGACAGTGTTCGTGTCAGCAGTGTTACAGCAGATGTGTGCACACGTACTGGCTGGTTGATGGAGCTGCTTCAATTTTCCTTCGTGCGAACAGAGTCGCGACGGCTCGAAGCAGCAAGTCTTTGCGACGGCTCCAGGCACGGCAGAGGTCGATCGTTCCAAGCGAGGCACGTCAGAGGGCACGAGCACAGCAATCCGTACGCGCGCTACACGGCGCTTGTGGCAAGTTGGCTGGTGGCGGCACCGTGTCATAACCAGTCGGCAATTTGTGAACAGTTTCTGCCGGGCAGTCAATGCTTCGAGGGGACTCCCCATGTCAACTGAAACGGGTCTAGTCTGCTCCCATCGTCAAGTTAGGCAGATCTTGCTTGATGTGTCGAGAAGCAGAGAGTTCAAGCAGATGCGGCACAACAACAAGTGATATCGGAAACCAATATCCTGGATGCCAACAACACATCGCACTGCAGACGAACCGGTCATGTGAGCACTGCGAGCTTTTCACAGGAACACGCGGAACGCGGGCTGCGTGTCTTCCCAGAAAACGGACTCGGCATCATCGGATGAGGTGCAACGCTATCCACATGATGTGCAGGTTCACTATCACGGTCAGCAATCGTGGCTCGGGGGCCTGGACGTTGCCGTGGCCTGTCCTGTACATGCGGGCTGTAACCTTGATCCTCGTCCTCATCCCGGCACAGCGAGCCCTGATCTGTGCCCGGACCAGCACATCCTTTTCCAGCAGCGAGACTCGTCAGATTATTCATCACGGCAAGACCCCCTGAACTCCTGCGTGGTTCGATGCTCATACCCCGTGCCCCGAACACCAACAAGCCTTCGATCCACAGTCTTCCAGGGGCGGCACGCGCCCATCTGCCCAGATTGGCTTTTCCTACTGCGGTACGCACCCCCCGGATCTTGCAGCAGCCTACGACAAGGTTCCTCCTCTACGAAACCTTATACTGGTCTCTTGGGGCCCAATCAGGTTTTTATAGACCCTCCATGACAAGAAAGGAGCCATGTTGTCCGCCATATCCGCCGGGCCCCATAGTTGTTGGGGTGCGGGAGCGCCCGGCCACAACGTCCCACGGCCACCTACTTAAAATCCAGACAAGGGGGAACTAAAGGTTCGTTGCGGAAATGGAGTAGTCTCCGAGATAACTACTCATCAGGCCTACCTAATTACCTATTATCGCCGCGCACCACCGCCACCGTAGGTAATCGTCAGCGCCGGGACGTGCGCCGATTGGGCACCCATCGTGTAGGCAAAGGAAACTATTCACGGCAACTTTCGTCTGTTGCCCCCACCCCGCTACCCTGATAAGCTGAGTGTTCTGGTTTTAGAACTATGTATGCGATCCGTTCGCGGCAGTTGTTGGTGTGTGATATTTCTCGCCCTTCGCTGATGACGCGGTCGCAAAGAGCCGTCCCTCCCTTAAGGAATTAAGCTTTTCATTTACCGTCGTACCGCCCTTACGATGGGCTTCTTGTTCCCGCCATCCCGGTCCCTGCGTCTGCGGGATATCGGCGTCGCTCTCTTGTGCGGTCCTCGATCTGTTGTCCCTTCTCGGATCTGAAGGCTGTGCTGCTCCTGCTGCTCGGCATTCGCGTGTGTTGGGCTCCGATGTCCCTATGCCTGATTGCTCGCTCGATACTTTGTTTTAATGTTTCGGGTGACGCCGCACCCACCGCCAAGGCACGGACAAGGATCACAAGGTGCTCAAGAAATATGTCGATGCTACTCCATGTAACCACTGATGACGATAAGGATTACGACAAACGGTACGATTCCAGGGGGGAACTTGTTCATCTGCTCTGTCTGCTTGCCAATCCGCGGTGACCGCCAAGGCTTGGGTTCAGGAGATCCACAGTTTCGAGCTGCGTGTAATTTATTGAGTGTCGAGTGTCATTGTTGGTGGAGACTGTTTGATTCCTTCGTTGTTGAGGCGGAGGGACGGTTGCTCATACTTTTGAGAGTTTCCATGAGCCCTGACGATGTTTGATTGTGGCAAAAGTTAACTTTGAAAGAAGGTCTCTCTAACCTGTCCTGTCGACTAAGCGACGCAATGGCAAACTACAAGGTTTTTCGAACCTCGCACGAGGATATGATGTTTTAGTAAACATCGGCATTCTTGATATGACTAGATGTAGAAGTACCGTAGCACTAGACTGGCTCAAGCTTTAGCCACGGCATATTGATGATGAAGCATGTCTCGATGCTTCTCGTAACGTTGAAACTATCCATGACGATGCCAAAATTAGAAACCGGGCCGGCCAGCCTGATTCTCCAATCAATGACTTGTTCCTATTCCTGTTGGTGGCCCATTTCTTTGAGAACACTCCCGGAGCAGAAGTCCCCTCGTTACTGACAGGTAATTATCTACTTGGGCCACAACCAATCTCTCCTAACTATCACCTTATTACATTTCAGATTGTGCCGGGCAATATGGCCGCTTAGGTTATTCCATTGAGCTTTCGCGGATGAGTAAATCTTATTACTTGCAAAGATCCACAAGAGACTTGGAACGCCTACACACGCAAATGATGGGCCTCGCGAACCTGCGGGTAGTAATTTCCTCTCTAATACTAAGAAGCACTCCTAGGTATTTTCTAAGGCGTTTCTGAGGCTTCATTTCCGTCCTGTCCTTGATGACACCTGCGTGGCGTCGCGCGGTGTGATCTCCCCATGTGACGACCTTTTCTCGAGAGGCTCACCGGAGGCACAGTGTTCGAGGGATGAGTGAACTTGAAATGCACTACGGCTGAAATAACTGGTTGGCATAATGCTGGCGTAAGAGAACGATCATGTTTAGCATAAATCCTTACGAGACGGGCTTTGGAAACAGATCAAGCGGCTCGCTGAAATCATCAGACTGCCTGCTCAACCTTATAGATTGCTGTTTCTGCCACACAGAGAGAAGCAGTCAGTCGTCAAGGAGCGGGAGCCATCTTGAACATCGTACATTCTTCACACAGTGTTCGAGTTGGAGTTGGAGTTGGAGGCAGAAAAAACACACGCGTCAACCGCCCAGAACCGTGCTCTCTCCCTTTTAGTTCAGAGGGCGGTTTATTTGAGAGCAACATGTGCGGAGCCCGTGTTTTCGCGACAGAGTTATCACGCAAGTCTAGACTTCCTGTGCCAACTGCCAGGTTTCCTACACAGGATGGAACACGAAAGAGTTTCGCGCAGGGGAAACGACGCCCCATCGTGTGCTGCCTCTCGCTATCATAGAGACCCTCCAAACACAGGTATCTCTACATGGATCCATTATCGGTCTCTACCTGCCACGTAGTCTCGAGCCGCGAGCGTGTGTGCATGAACCAGCAGTATAGAGAACTGAGTGGCGTATACAGAACAGAGGAGCCAGTAATTACCTGCATGTCTCGAGCCCAAACACCAGCGACATCCTCTCATCTCCGATATTGATACTGACGCAAAAGATAGACGGGCATTGTCGACAATGAGACACAGGTATCAAGGGAGAGTTCTGGAAAATGGAGAGGCTGGATGGCTGTCTTGTCTCTGATCGCATCATTGTATCGTCTCTGGATCCCGCTACGTGTGTGTCACTGTGGAATCTGTGTGCTTGGTGTGGGTGCTCTACACTCGATGCGGGTAGAAACGCAGCACAAAGGATTTAGCAGCCCCCCTGTGATCGAGTAAATCCAGTGGAGAAAAAATAGGGACACGTAAATCTACTAATACAAAGTCTGTGATGTGTTTTGGCATAGTGTAATAGACCAGGAAAGAGAACTCTACAGACTTGCGACATCCTGCTAGTCCTTGAGGGGACGGAGCTCCGACTTAGTTCTTATTATCAGATTCGAGATTAAGCCAGACATGCGGATGCCGTGCCCCCCCTCCCCCCCCCCAAAAAAAAAAAAAAAAAAAAAAAAAACAAGAAGACACACAAGAACGTTGGCAACGGCCCTCGTGGTTGGTCTCGGGCTTGCATCGTCCACAGGGTAAGGACTCACTGAGATCTGGAGGATGTGTACTGACCGGCGGGCATTCCCGTCTCGGCGCATGTGCGTGTCTCATCTCAAGGCAGAAAATCCTGTACACGTGCGGAGCCGATGGCTTGCATATGCAAACTAGGGAAAAAAGAAATTGTAGACAGTCTCTGGTTTATTTCTTTTTCCTCTTTTCCAGCTATCCACCTCTGAGTTCCTGCGGATGAGCAGCGTCCCTGATTGACTGTTACCAGTGTGCGTCCCGTGGTTTGTGCTCCCCTGGTGGAAATCTGAGTTCGTCTTCCTGCGAACATCGTTCGAGTCTTACAGCTGCAGTAGTTCGTCCTGTGGTGTCTGGCGGAGTTGTTCATCTGCGGAGACTGCCAAGATGTCGTGCCGAGATGGGTTTTTGGTGACTGTCAAGATGTGCATTGGTCCCTTGTGCAAACCCTGCGTACTGTCCCATTTGAAAAACCCCGTATCTAGTTTTCCAGGTGAACGCTTTCTGGGGATCATCCCAGTTGCCTGTTCAAGGGAGGAAGCGATTTCTCGTAACTAGGGGTCATCCAGGTGGGAGTGCTGCCATATGGGAAGTGGCCAGATTGTTGTCTGAAATCGAGCTCACTCACTGCTCAGCCGACAGGCTTCAAGTTAGGAGACACCAAGACTGTTGTACCGGGCACTCCAGGGTCAGGCAACCGTCGATGTAGCAGAGCCAAAAGATAACGCTGACCATATTTTGATCATCGTCATCAAGGCTCTCGGCCTTGATCAGCGCCCGGCCAAGATAGAAGCAGATGGTTCTAGAGCACATCCCCAAGTTTGCCTGAACGCGCCTGTCAGATGAGCGGCCTAACTCTCGAAGAACGCCAGGGGCATTTGGCATTTACATTTGTCGAGACACCCCTAGCTAAGCCCAACGCGCTGGAGCACGTATCTGATCGTCTGGCCGGTCTCCACCATCCTGATGACAATACGGTTCTGACCAACCCCTTCGCAGCTCTTGTGAGACCACACATCGCGTTCCAAACTTCCTGGCCGTAGGGCAAGCGATGCCGTCAGATCCAATGACCAAAGTGATTGCCTTGGACTCCATCTTCGAAAATTTACGCTTTTCCCTTCATCGGCATAGTAACAAGTTCTCAGGTGTCACTTGTCTTTTCAAGATCGTATTCTAATCCTTTCGTGAATTCACAGAATTCATCATTGCATCTTTTATCTTCAGAGCGCGTACGCCTGCTGTTCAGGTCCCGTCACTCCCATTCCCCCCTGTCGTCGGGAGCCAGGGGGTCCAATATCAAATGCAGCATCCCCAGACGGGTACAGAATCGATACCTGAGACCAGAATACCATCATCTCCCTGTGTACTAGCCCCCATCTCCATCACATTCCCTCGTGACAGCGGAGTCCCGAAAGACCGCCGATACGCAGAGAGTGCTCAAAACACAAGTTGACGAAATGCTCATCGAGCTTAAATCATCAGACCCCAGCTACACAACCACTAGAGCTGCGGAGATTGAGAGAGCCGCAAGATCTTTCCCGGACTACTACGCTGCGAGTACCGACAACTCGGAGGCGGGCAACAGGTTGTCCAAGCAGCGATCAGACGGCCTCAACCACCCTTGTCATCAGAGTGTCCGGCATCCGCGAAGCAACTGTGTCTTATGACACAATTTCCAAGTGTGAAGTATGTGTTGCCTGGAGATGACACCTTTGTGGAGATGGGCTTCAAGCAATGCGCACAGCAGGAGGGCACAATTGCGGATCCATGTTTCTTGATCCGGGATTGTCCTCTCTCTCTCTCTCTCTCTCTCTCTCTCTGACTCTCCCTCTTTCTCTCCCGAGCTCATTGTTCATCGCGAAAGACCACGTTGAAGGCTACTTGTCGGCGACACCTCTTATCGAGCTTTGAAAAGGGAAACCACCAGCGCGTTCATGACCAGGCAAGAAGGACGCTGTGCACACCGCCCCCAAACCCAGGAGCAGCAGGGCGTGGCATCGTGGAGTCTCGCAGATCCATGCTGCTACCGAGCCGAGCAAACCCCAAGGGAGAGCCGGTTGCATAACGCACGCGACCATGATATCAGGTACCCGGCCACGAACCTCTCCCGTGTGATATGGCGTCATACCGCACAACTCTCTCGTCGCGATGCACTGCCCATAATGCACATCTTACATGGCACATCAAACCAATGTCCTACGCAGCTGTCGATACCAAACTGCGGAGACAAACCGGGTACTCTAAACCAGGGACCAACGTCACACGTAATCCCAGAAACGGGACCTGCGTCGATCATGTCGCACATTGTGTATTGCCCCCGGCACCCGCCTTGCCCCCAATTGACCCTCTCTGTCTGTCCCCCGTATTTCTGGGCGTTTGGTGTAACACAAGGCCACGGGGGAGTACATAGACCCCTACTGAAACGGACAGGCATCAATGATGATGTGACACCAATGTGTGTCGTTTTTGAGGTTGAGAATCACAGCGAGACCTTTTCGCTGGATGTCCTTTCCATGGCCTTCACGGCGTAGTGGGCACTAGTGGTCTCTTGGCGAAATGACCCCAAAAAGGAAGAAACAAGAAAAAGCAAACGTTCCCCGTGCATATATATGATGGCCTACTGGTTTGCACCCTCACTTGTCGCACTTCAAATACAAGCCATCTACGTTGGATCACTGAGTGTCAGCATAGGACGTGTGCCACCCGACATATGATGAAGAATGAAGGGTACAATCTGCGATTGTTGCTCTCTGCTGTCGTTGCTCACGGATCAGGGAGTGTCCTTTGCTAGATTCTTAAGTCCCGCCGCCGTTGAGGGTGTCTCCGTTCGAGCAATAAGACATGAAAAGCAACCTCTTGCAGTAGCAAAAAAACGTCGCCTATTCTTTCACGTGGGAGAATGGTGATATTGCGTGCATGGCCGCGCGGCGCGACGACGTCTCTCATCCTCGTGCCCAACGACCACGATACGAGAAAAAGCAAACCTCGCACATTGAGAATATTTGCAGCGTCAGCACAGGATCCATCCTATCACGACGTGCTGTGTGTTGACACAAAAAGTCCTCCCTCTCGGTATACAGGGTTTCTAGAGCGCGTGGTTCAAGCTGGAGCCGCCTGCATACAGCGACGCCACAGTGATGCAAGGGGCGATTGGGGCTGAATGTAGTCATGTCCTGGCAAAGTGCCGATTGGCCGACTTCCCTGGCTGGCCCTTCTTGAGTTTGCAGCCTCTCCTGACCTCTTGTGCTGTCGCAAGGGACGGGAAAACGACTTGTCAAAATTATGGCGCATTGTCGGCAACTTGTAGCTGGGCAAGCCTGGTTCCTTGGCCTGAGGCTGTGGACATGTTGAGTCTCGCGCGTCCACTGCTGGATCACGCTGGTTCTGTGAATGAACCATTGTCGTTGGTCAGGCTGACATCTCCGGAAACTGAATCTGGTGGCCGCACGATCCTCAATCGTCGCATCAATGCATCCGTTCTTCTGGTGTATACGTGCTGGGATCAAGGTTGCCCCTTACACCCGAGCCTCTTTGAGGGACACAAAGAGTTCCAGATACGGCAAAGATCCGGCGAGAAGCCTAATTGTCCAAGAGGCATCGTGTCTAGCCTCGTGCCGGATCTGCGCAAGGGCGGCTAGCAGGCAAGTTAGCGCGAGCTGTCAGAGCGACGGCGTCCAGAAGAAGGTTTCGGAGGCGAAACTACCCACAACCCAGCCGATCGCGCCAAGGAAGCTGGGAATACCTTTGATAGATTGCGTAGAGCCGGCGATGCAAAGAACAGGGTTCAACGCCTTGGTTGTTGCGTCTTGTGCGGTGGTTCATGACCCGCGAGAGCGGATTGCAAAACGGCGGGAGTGGAAGAACGAGGGCGAAAAGCGTTCCAGCGTCCGGAAATGACGCGCATTGGTTGAGGTCCTTCTGCTGACAAACGCCATTCTCTCGTCGACCTGGGATTCCCGAACCGTTATCATGGCGCGGCGAGAAGCGGAGGGCTAGGCAAGACAAGTACCGCCCTTGATTTCCGCGTCTGTCTGGAAATGTCTCCAAAGGAGAGCGACATGCAGGTGTCGCGATGCCGAGCAGGGGACCCAAAGGCCATGCTCGACATGCAAGTTCTCCATTCATGGATCCCACCATCCCACCATCCCAGCAGGGATTGTGCTCAGGGATGGGCACCCACCTATGTGGAGAACCCCCCTTGCTTGTTGTCGGAAAACGTGGAGTCCCCTTGCCCTCTGCGCTTTCCACAGAGGCTGCGAGGAGGAAACGGCACATTCGGACTCTACGATGTTGGAAGACGCGAGATTGGACCGAAGCCAGACAGGAAGTTGCGCAGGCGTGATAGCTAAGTGGCGTCAAGAAGCTGGCAGGCTCATTGTCGTGGTGGATCGCCCGTGATGGTTTCCTTTTTGGGTGCTTGCTTGGTTAGTGCGCGAGGAGCGGCGAACCGTGAGATCAGCGGGAGGTGCATCTGAGACACGCACCGGCGACGGCGCAGCGGCTGCGCAAGGTGCGGAACCCGAGTCGGGTCTCTGGATCTCTGACGACGAAGATGGATGGTGAGCGAGTCTGAAGCTTGCATGGCTTGTTGAGAGTTTGGCAGTCACGGCAGCCGGGCCTCGGGCGGATCGGAAGGAGCGGCCGTGCACCTCCAAGGTTCTGCCACGCACGTTCCTTCCCGTTCTGACAGCTCGGCCAGTGCCCGGGCCAATCACGACCGGGTGGGCATGAAAGCACACCTGGGCACTCTCCATATAAGGCGCCCCAGGGTAGGAAGCGTCCATGTACACTAGGGTAATCATGATCTGGGCCGGCAATGGCTGCCAAACTCTATCGCCATGCCAACATCTCCAGGTTGAGCTGTCGTTCTTTGCCTGCAGCCCCGAGGGTTCGTCTGAACTTGCGGCCTGCATTCTAGACCCAGGTAATACTCCGTATGCAGTATGCGTGTCGTGCGTGTCTGCATGCCGACCCGCTGGAATGCCTGTCGAGTTCGTCGTCCGTGGGGTCTGCTCCAGGGTCTGTCCCCCACGACGACGTCCATGAATCATATCGGCATCTGCTCGTCGCGGCAGATGATGCGCACCGGCAACTTCTGGCCTTTTTGTGTCTGCAAGTGGCTAGTCCTGCCTTTGCTGGGGCTCCGGACGCCACCCCGAGCCCAGCACTCCCTCGCCCTGCTCCTCCAAGCACTGCTCTCGCTTCAACCTGTCCCTCGTCTCATCATGCATCAAAGACATTCTCCACCACCACCACCATCACCCGTGTCCTCCTCGCAGCTCTGCCCATGCCTCGGCCTCGGCCTCGACCTATCCATGCGAGCACGTAGCCCTGCCTTGCTTGCCCTAGGGCCATCAAGGGCGAGGCAGCGTGGCCCTTGTGGCCTCCCCCTAGTTCTCCCGACAGAAACAGGCTTCCCCGATCGCTTGACTTGAGTTTGAAACGAACTCTGCTCCCCACGGTTCTGGGGCCGCGACCCCCCCTTTGGCAGGTTGTCACCCGCTGCGCTGCGCTGCTCTGCTCTGGCCCTACGCCAAACTCGGGACCGGTCCCCTGCCCCTCGCGTAACGTCAGCGCCTGATCTGAGACCTGTTGGTCACCCCGGCCACCCACAGACGTGCGCCCCGTTGCAAGTTTAGCATTCCTCGCGCACTTCATATACGACGGGTCTGTCCCGGCGATCGTCGCGCTCCCCTTTGGTCTCCAGCTCAACCGATGGCCCCTCCGAGACCTGCGTGAAGACCACAACGTCTACTAGTGCTGGGCACTTCATCACTGTCGGAACACGAACACGCATACACGCACACACTCACACACATACGCCAGTATGGCTTCCACCATGGACAGATTCGAGCGGCTCTTCAGCCCTTCCCGGCGGCGAGGAAAGGCCTCCCCAGAAATACTTCCCGCCGTCAGCCCTCAGCTTCAGTCACCGAGCAAGCCGCTCTTCCCATCGCCGTCGTTCATCCGGCCAACGTCACAGACAATGGAGCCGCGAGAAGAGGAGCGGAGACCTCGCAACCCTGGTGAGATTGGGCGATCATACAGTGTTACTGGTCATGCTCCCAGCCATTTTCGCCAGCTTTCGAACGCATCGTCCATTCAGCAGCAGCAGCAGCAAGAGCGTGGCAGACAACGCCATACTGCGCCAATAGGGTGTTCTCCATATCGGCACCTGGAACGCGCCCGGTCCTCGTCCCCACTGAAGTTCCTCGAGGACTCTATAAGCAAGAACACAGTACAAAAGCTGCCTCCTACAGAAGCTCTAGGACAAGTCGCCGAGGAGGCCTCTGAAGACTGCAGCTCGGAGCCGCCTCTGAAAAGTGCTTGCTCCAAGCACGAGCTTGTTACCAAGCAGCAACGGGAACCTCTACATATTGACGTTGCCACGCTTGTTCCTCGAGCTTCGCTCCCCTCGCCAATTCTCATGCCGTCGCCAATCTCGCCAACGTCACTCGCGGGCGCGTTAAGTCTATTCGACTCGTCGCCACGCTCTCCCGCCCTGCCTCTTTTCTCAGGCAAGGAGCACTGCATGCCTGTGCTGCCACGGCTGAACAGATTTTCCACCCTCAATCTACCACACTTGGAATCACCCTCTGCATCTGACAGCGAGGATGACGACACGACTGAGAGTGTCCAGCAATACCACTCGCCTGCGTCACTGTCCACGCCGAATACCTTTTCATTCCGCGGCAGCTTTGACTCCTGCGCAGACTCCGTTGCGTCTTCCGCACCTGGAAAAGGAGAGCTCCCCGAGACATGGTGCGCGCGGCCTGATGCACATATCCGCAGTCATGAGACCGCTGCGGCAACCTCCACCAAGAAGCTCACATCATCAGTGCGGAACTCTATGGCTCTCTGGCTGGCGACATCGAAGTACTCAGCGGGCCTGACGCGCCCCTTGTTCTGGGAACCAACATTGGACGAGTTCCTGGGCCTGCAAGATGATGATGTCGCCGAGAGCGACGAGCTAGTGCTTCCAGAGGACATTGGTCATGGCCCAACACCTCCACCAAAGGATACCCCTAAAATCAGCAGCCAGGCCGGCACATCTCATGGCAGCATCGAAATCCCGAAGAGCGCACCAACCTGCACCGTCCACGACGGTAGTGATGGTAGCGACATTGGCCCGCCGAGGCCGCCCAAGGACTCGAGCACAGCTGCGAATGAGTCGATGCCTAGGCGCAAGCCTGTCCCTATCCACGCGTCTGCTCTTATCTCTACCATAGCTACAACCTTCGGATTTGATGAGATCTACATCATGAGCTTCTGGCCAGATGACAGGAAACGTCGCGGCAGACTACTCGACTTTCCTTTGCATCTCGAGCAAGCCATATCCTCAAAGACCCCCCGCCGTGCCTCGAAGTCTAAGGTTGCCGGACAGCTGCTTGCGTCCTATGGCATCGAAGGCGCGACGGGCTCGTGGGAGCTCCCCACAGACATCCTTGCAGAGGCACTGGACACGCAGGAAGTGTGGTACGAGTATCAAGACGCCACGCCTCCGCCACAGGGACTCTCGCACGGGTTCATGTGCTCGTTCTACGGAGACTGCTTTCCTTCTTCCCAACCCGCCCTCGACATGGTCAACCGCGGCATCGTGTTTGCAGCGTTCCACACGCAGAGCAAGCCCATCATCACAAGCGGCGCTGTCTCGGACAGAAACCTGCTGCTCGCCGATCTGCGTCTACTAGCGAAGGTCCTCGTGGACGAGACCATCAAGAACCTTTGAGGGATGTCTTTCGCATTTCCTGCACACGCGCACGCTCTGCAATGAATTCCACTCTTTCACGACGGCATATCAATCAATAATGCACACACTACGAATCCACGCACATATACTCACACAACAAACATTCATTAGCAATCTCGCACACACAAAGCATGAACATGATACCCCAGGGCAGGCAGGCGTTTCCCCTCACCATTCGCTTTCCACTATAAACATACCAACTCGCGGCTTTGACCTTTATTTCATCGGCAGCTCAGAGGAGCGCTCACGGGGACCATGAACAGACATGATTAATGGGAATGTCACAAAGTTGAGCCCATACAAAGGGGCCCTATAGCATACATAGCAGCAGGCCGCGATGGCCATGAATATATCTCGCTCACAGTCACTCGTTTGCCGTCCATTGTGCAGAGGTGGTAACCAAGTGTAGTGAAATGCCTCAGCCCCGTCGTCCACGACATGACCGACCCACCCCTCTTGACATGAGCGTCACGCAGCCCAGCATATAAACCGTCTTGTTAAATCCCATACCCTGTGTCGCGTGGGTGTTTACGGAGCTAACCAAAGACCCCTCCGGCGACAAGAGGTAGACTTTGAATTTGATGCTGGGATGTGTGCTCCGATGCTGGATCGATCGTCTCTCAGAGTGCGCTATGAAACCCCCAATAAAGATAGAGCAGGCATGCTTCACAAAGGGCATATAGGCTAAGCGGTTCATGGCTCATGACTTTTCTGACTTCATTCTCCTCATTTGCGCAGGGCTGTCTTGAAAGACCACGCCCGCAAATCATAACGTGCTATATAGATGGATATCTGTACAAGAGAAACCCCGTACACGTGAGGGGTCTGTCACCAATGTGCCCTCCTCAGACTCTCTCTTTTGGGAATTTGCATGCAAGAAATAAAACAAGAACAAAAGGGTCGGTGGTCCCCCGGTACGCCGTTCATTAAAACCCCGCAAGAAGCAGACGATGATGCTCTCAGCTCTAGATCTCGAGGGTGACCTCCTGGCCCTTGACCCGGCCAATGACCTGGCTGGGGGCGTACTTGGGGATGACCTCGTCGTCGTGGAGCATTTCAAACTCCTCGGTGGCGTCACGGCCCATGAAGTTCATGATGGCCTGGGGACCGCCGGGGTGGTCGTCCAGCCAGTTGGTGAGGTCCATGACGACACCCTTGACAACGACCCAGAGGTCGTCCTTCTTGTTGTGCTTGGCAACCTCCTCCATGGTGAACTCCTTCTCGGGAATCTCAAACTTCTTGGGCTTAGACGCCTGAGTGGGTGTGGAACCCTCAGCAGAGCTTCCCTTGGGGGCGCTCTGGGCGGAAGCGTTCACGCTGGCAGTCTGTCCAGCACCTTCACCGCTCCACTCGACGGAGATCTTGCCAGGCGTCGAGGGGTCAATGTGCAGGGAGATCTGGCCGACACGGGCAGCGGCGCCAGCCGCTGAGCCAGTCAGAGCCTGCTGGAACAGGTAGTTGCTGGCGCTGTCACCAGCGACACGACCGTAGACAACACAGCCGAGGAGCGAGGAGCCACCAAGACGGTTGGCGCCGTGGACACCACCAGCAAGCTCACCGCAGGCGTAGAGGCCGTCGAAGGGCTTCTGCTCGGAGTTGAGGACCTGGGCCTTGTCGTTGATCTCGATACCACCCATGGTGAAGTGGAGGACGGGCTCCATGACGGCGACGTGGAAGTCGTCGTCGACGTTGACGGGCAGGTTGTGGAAGAACTTCTTGCCCCAGGGGTCCTTCTGCTTGCCGTCGGCGATGGCGTTGTATGTGCTGAAGGTCTTCTGGAGGTGCTCAGGGGTGCAGCCAATCTCCTTGGCAAGCTCCTTGCCGGTCATCTTCTTCATCAGACCACGGCCAGAGTAGTGGCGGGTGTGGAAGTCGAGGGTGTTGGAGGCCTTGGAGTTGAGGATGAGGCGGATGGGGAACTTGCCCTTGTCCTTCTCCTTCCACATCATGCCGGAGACATAGTCGCGGTGGCCGAGCTCGTCGCAGAAACGGTCGCCGTCCGCGTTAAGCAGAAGACCACCCTCACCACGGAGAGCCTCAGCAGCCAAGAACTTCCACTTGGAGCCGGGGTCCTTGGGGTCGACGAGACCAGTGGGGTGGACCTGGACCTTGTCCATGTCGATGCCGTTGCCGCCGATGGCCATGACCATCTTCTGACCGTCGCCAGTGGCGTGAGAGCCGTTGGTGGTGGCGAGGCCGAAAGTGTCGGGGCGGTGCTGCTTGAGGAGCGAGGTCTCGCTGAAGTCGGCGGCGTAGCCACCAGTAGCGAGAACGACGGGGCCGCTGACGCTGGCCTCCTGGCCGTCGATGTCATACTTGACACCTGTGATGGTGTTGCCCTCCTTGTTGAGGCCAGTGACACGGGCCTTCTTGATGATCTGGACACGCTCGGGCTCGGTCTCGGCGAGCTCTTCTAACCGCTGCATGAGAGCGTATGTGATGGCCATGCCGGGGAACTTGGCATCGTGGCCTCTGTGTGTGCGGGGCTGGGAGTGGCCACTGGACTCGGGGTTAGTGAATGTAACGTTTGCGAGAATGACTATGGCAGGGAGTGCAACTGCAACTTACCCAAGACGAGAGACGAGGGTCAGGTCGAGGTTGAAGACATCCTGGAGCCACTCCACGGCGGCGGCGGACTTGTAGGTGAGGACCTTGATGAGGTCGGGGCGGGCCTTGTCACGGGCCGACTTGAGGGTGTCATCGTAGAACTGCTTGACGCTGTCGCCGATCTTGTGGTCAACCTGGGTGCGAGTCAGAGCACCGTTGATGCCGGAGGTGGCCTTGGTGGAGTTGCCGCCGAAGAAGCCTGCGAAGAGAGTGGGCCTCATGTTAGGTCGGGTCATCTGGCGCCGAAGAGGGCGCTGCTTTATCAGGCCGGGGAGGACAGCTTACCCTGCTTGTCGAGGACAACGACGTTACCACCAGCGAGATAGATGGTGTGGGCGGCACTGAGGCCAGAAACTACAGGTAAGAATGACTGTCAGCGCGACGAAATCCAAAGGTGTTCTCTGTGCGACCACCGCAGGGCGCATCAAGCCACCACTTGTGAAGAGGCACGCACTGTTGTGGCGCCAGGAACCGCGGAAGCGAGGCCCTGCACTGCGTAGGGCGTTGCAAGAGAGGGTATGACTTACGGCCGCCACCCACGACGATGACACGAGGGGCCATTGTGGATAGAGAGAGAAGTGCTGGAGAAGCAGCAGGAGACTGTGTGTGCTGTGCTTTTGTGCAGATGCGCTCGCTCAGCTCGTGAAGAAGGGAGACAGGATGACGTGCGAAGCAGGAGAGAAGCCAGTCACGAGATAGGCGATGGGAGGATGAGAATGGAGGACGGAGGAGGAGAAGGAAGACGACGAAGTGGAAAGCCAGGCCTAGATATTGGGGAGCAGCCGGGACGAGGGCAGCTGGGGCGGGCAGGGCAGGACAGGACGGGGCAAGTGGCTGCGTGAGGGCCCGCACGGTGGGCCGACCCCGACTGGAGCTTGTGCCGAAGCGTGCAAGTGCGCGTGGGGCCTTCGAAACGTATGTTTGCGGGCGCACCTGCCTCACCTGCCTCAATTGCCTGCCTCCTGATTCGCCGCGGGGGCCGTCGCCCGCGACGCCAGAGCCGAGGTCGACTCGCCAGGCCCTGGAGCGAGAGCCACCTCCTGCTGTCCCCTCACGCTTTCACAAGCTGCGGTTGGAAGCGTTCCTGTCACAGTAACTACGCGCAGTACGGCAGGGGGAGAGCCGCCTGCATGCATCAGGCTGTTCCTCGATCCTCACGACCCATCGTTACTGTACCTACCTCGCGACTTTATCCTCGAAGAATCTGGGGCCACGTCCCTCGCGGAAAAAAAGGCTCGAGCTTGCAAGTACCAGACCGCCCACCGGGAGAACGGGGATACAACGGAAGAAACCAATACAAAATTCGAGCACGCAAGAACGCTGTCCCGGAACATGGCATCTCGACGGATTGAACTACGAAGCATGACCATGCCCTGGATTCATCCCCAACATGAAGCTGGCAAGGCGGGCGCGTTGCTGTGCCGATGCCCCTTGCTCGCAAAACCGGCCCTGGGCCTCGGGGATTTCGACTGCAGTGGTGCGGAGGAGGAGCCTGTCTTCCCCAGCGCGGCCCCCCACAACCACCAAATCCTGGGGTTCGCCAGAACACAGAAATGTCGAGACCTGCAAAACGGACCGGCCCTCCAGGCCCGACCGGTGCCGGACCCCGCGGAATCGTCGTCGTCGTCATGAGTTCCCACGGTTTACTCGGGCGATGCGCATTCTGGCTCACAAATTGCCACCGTGACAGCCCATGGGGATTCCAGATGTGGCACTAAAATCTCCAACAAGGTACCCGGCCTTCTCCAAAACCCTACCTTGAGCACTCATACACAGGACTGTGCCTGGGCTGCTCGGCATTGCATCAAAGCCTGCGGTCTCGGCGCATGGAACAGCAACATCTCGCGAGGGACGCGGCCTTTTTGTCGGCATCCAGTCTACATGGATCGGCCTGTGCGTTTTTGATGCCTGCCATCAGCGTTGACAGCAGTCTCGTTGGGGGGCACTTCGCGGCTCGTCGCATCTGTGGCCGAGGAAGTCGAGGCAGACCCCATGGCCGCCGCCCAAAGAGGCCTAGCCTGGGAGCCGGTGCTGTGGAGTATGTTGCCGAGGCACACCTCGTCCACCCTGGGGCCACCTCGCCGGTCGGCCACTGGCAACATTCGCCGGTGCTGGAACTTGCCAGTCGTCGCCACCCACCCAGGACGGCCAAAGGTCAGCGAGGACAATTCGCCTACGCTACATGCCTCAAGTACGCAAGCTCAGCGCCGAAGCCGGCGGTTGTTGCTTACCGCGCTCGCACTCGCCGCCGATTGTCGCTTTTGCTCAAATCTCTTGTCGTCGTCGTCGTCCATCTTCCTTAAACGTCCCTGCATGTCACGCACTCCGATCTGGCACCCTCTTGCACAGCGAATGCTAAGCCTTGTAGCTCACGGGCTCACAGTGGCAGGATTGGCATGTGAAAGCACGACAGATGACCATAGCCTGCTGTGTGACTCGAGGACCACAAGCTGGACCCGCAAAGCCCAGCTCCAGAGTTTCCCCAGATCATATGACTTGCTCCCCAGAGTCAGGGGGCCCGCCGTCAGAGACACGGTGTGCACAAGACAGTACGGCGCATGTCACTTTGTTCACCTGGCGTGTATGTCGTTACATCCCGGACGCAGTGGCCAGCCCAGAGCTGACGGGTGCGGATGTCGACTGGCATGTGAAAGTCGTTGCAGAGCCCTTCATCGCTCAAAGGGAGACAGGCCTTGGACCAACAACAGTCCCTCACAAGGCCCTTCATTGTCGTGCCTAGCGTAGTTGCATGTGACAGTCCACGAGCGAGGACACGCTCCACGATCCGATACAGCTCTTTTGAGACGCCGCCGTCGGCGCTGTGCAACCTTGGCCTCTGAGACGGCTGCTCTTGGAGTTGGCATAATTCTTCATAATGTTGACCTGGCGCCTTCGTACCTAGAAGTCGTTGATCGTGCTTCCTGTTGTCTTCTTACCGGTCCCACACGCCCGAGTCAGCCCAGCGAGGCTCTATCAGTACCTCCTTCTCTGTCCCAATATGCCCTCTGAACAACATTCGCAGCCAGATCAGTGTGACGGACCCGCGCACAACTGCGCGCGCCGTTCTCCGGACCTATCTCACGGGTGAAGGTGGTCAGAATCAAACGTGATGGGATGTCTCCCGGGCGCATGCAAACATACCACGTGCCGCAGGCATGATGCGTGGTGATGTCCGACCCGTTGTTGCGTGACGGGGCATTACCTGCCTGGAGGTACGCTACGTCACCTGTCGCGTCCCCGGAGGAGCCCCGCCAGCCTCCACAGACCAGGCGCCGGCAGCGGGCCGACGTACGTCTCCAGGATCAGGATCCCACCAAATCGATGGACGAACCTGCAACTCCGTCCTCGCCATACCCCTCGTAACAACACCAGAAGAGCCATGCGCCTGTCAGGCTTAACGTCGCTCCAGCTCCTCGCTGCCTGCTCAACAACGGCCCTCGCCGCCGCCCTGACCATCGCCCTTCCCCGACAGCACCACGACATCGCCCCCACCACCAGCGACCACACGCAAGACGCCGCCGGCCCCGCAACGCAACATCAACAGCAACGACCACTCGTCCACGTCCCCGCCATGCCTCCTCCCTCCTCAGAACAACAGGACTCCCCTCCCGTGCAGAGCAGCATCATGCTCTCCGACGTCATGGGCCGCGACCGGAGCATGACGCTCTTCGCCGAGTTCGCGCGCGACGTCGCCGCCGTCTCGGAGCGTCTCGACTCGGCGGCCCAGAACAGCACCGTGCTCGCGCCACTCAACTCGGCCGTCGAGGCGCTGCCGCGCAAGCCCTGGGAGGACGCGGGCGAGTACTCGGCGCTCGGGGTGGACGCGTACGAGGGGGGCGACGGGAGGGAGCGCGCGGCGCGCAACATGCGCCGCTTCGTCGAGGCCCATGTCCTGCCTGTCAGTCCGTGGCGGGAGGGGCAGCGGGTGAGAAGCCTGTTGTCCAGCAGTGGTGGTGAGGAAGGTGAGAATGGAGATAGAGAGGTGTGGTGGGAGATGAAGAATGGCAAGAAAGTGGTAAGTCATCATCCAACTCCCGCTCGTTTATCACTGTGGGATCCATCGCAGGGCGTTCAGGCTTCGCGATCTCTCCATGCCTGATTTGTATCCACCACCACCATCACCACCACCACTGCATTTCCGGTTGCCAAATCACACGACAACTAACACCGAGCGTCCGACGCGCACAGATCTTCCCCGACGAAATCGAGGTCTCAAGCATCGCGAGCAGGGTGGGTAACGGCGAGGTGTGGATCGTTAAGGGCGTGCGCAACTACGCTGGGCGATAGATGGGGATATATGCACATGTAGCAACATCAGGAAACGGTGCGTTTAATGAGGAATGATAAACACATGCACACACGAGAAACGCGCAAATTTTCCCCAAAAGATTTCATGGACCGCATATCGTGAAGGGAGGGATTCGCTATAATGAGCGCCTCGGCTTGCCCGTCAAGGACGTCCACATTACGGGCAGCAGATGGGTTGAACACAGACGTGATCCAACCTCGGAGAGTAGACCTGGCCAATAAGCCCTCCCACAAACGACGGAATTGAACCGGCCCTAGACAATCTGTAGATGAGGGACACCGGTTCTCATCGCCGGCCCCCTCGCCACATTCGTCGCTGCGTTGCGTTGGTGCGTGGGCATGCCAGCAACCCGAGGAACATATCAAAAGCCGGTAGCCTGCCTGACTCCTCCTGTGCTCCTCGCAGTATCTTCTTTTAAGTGTGCCAGCCTGATATAGAGAATCCATCAACTTTCACTTTGACCAGATCACTTCAAAGCCTTGCCGTGGACTTTGGCGCCGCCTGCTGCTGTTGCTGCTGCTGCTGTCGATGCTGCGTCTCCCCCAACGCCGCCACAATCACCCCTGGCGGCCTCCACGGCGGGGGTATATCCTCCGTTGCACGGCTGCTGCCGCATAGTCCTCCGTCCCCTCGTTCCTGCTGAGTGTCCGTTGTGATGGGATATCCGCTGCTGCTGCCATGTCTAGAGGTCGATCCAGTGGTATCAGCAGCAGTGTTGGTGCTCGTGGCAGTAGTCGCTGCCACGCCGGCCCAGCTGAACCCCAGGAAGTCGTCCGCCGCGAAGGAAGGCTGCGGCATCTTTCTCTATCTTTCCCTAACCTTGGGGGTGATCTGGTGCTCTGTAAGTGTTCCCAAGCAAGGGTTATAATCAAGTGAGATTTTTCCCCCGGGCCGATGCGTGCGTGGGCTTGGTATCTCGTAGACGCCTTTCCCTTTCCCCGACAGCTGTGACGTCTTGATCTTCTGCCAGTCCACCTGACTGTCACCTTCCGTGATTGACTTGAGACTTTGTATGGAGTTCAGCAAAGAAGTCGTCGTCTCAAACCTGGCGGACTTCCTATTGCACCCCTTCGGTCTATGACCCTTGTTGCTCCTATCTTGCTCTCAGAGGCAGCGAGGAATGCGCGCAGAGCTAAGTTCGTGTCGAGTGCTTCGTCTTGTGCACGTGGAATGTGATGTAGGTATGCATATGTCCGAGGACCACACAGCTGCTACAACGGTCAGGTTATATCGGTACGAGCCCCTGACACGAGAGTGATGATAATCGGGGTGGGTAGCGCACGTGTAAGGAGGATCGGAAACGTTTTACTGTGGGAGGGGATGTTATTACCTTGGGTCCTCTCCAGGTCGTCTCTTGGGACCTTTATATGTCACGTATGGCACCAACCCCACGCTTCCCCCGTGCCGGGGGTGGGTAATGCTGGGGAGGAAATGGTGGGGAGAGCAGAGACACAGGGGGAGGGGGTGAGAGCTGGATTTGCTTGCCCATGTAGATCAATGCAGCAGTTTGTTGGAGAAGGGTGGTCTGGAAAAGGGCTGACAAGGGGTCCCAACGTGTTGAGAAACCTAACTGGAATGTCGCGAAGCCGGGAGTCGCGGAGCAGAAGTCCATAGCTTTTGGCGTCTCAGATACACCCAGGCTGCCCTCCCTTGTCTGGCAGATCTCTGCCATGCTCAGCAAAATACGCACAAAAATATAGTAGGTACACTGGGGTGCATGGTTTGTCTTTTCGATATTGGTCTGAACTATGTTCTTTTGACTAGCTGGCTTTTTTCAACTACAGGATATCCATTATTCGCAAGAAAGACATAAACTAAGCACCGCTCCAACGCCACGCCCGCATACCACCACAAAAAACCCACCATCCATCCGCTTACAACGGCGGCGCGTTCGGGTCCATCATGCACTGGTCCACGCGCATAAGCTGCTTGCCCGTAGCCTTGGCGATGCGGATGAACTCGCGCAGGTACGACACGGTGCTGGGGTACAGGTAGTGCAACACGACCAGGTTACCGCCCTTGTTGACATCGCGCTTGAAGGCGTCGAGCTGCTTCTCGGGTGTCGAAGACTCGGCCCAGAGCCAGTCCTCGACGTCGACGGACCAGTTCATGATGTAAGCGTCGTTGGTGCCCAGGACCTGCGTGAGGCGCTGGCGCATGCGGGCGCCCTCGTTGCCAAAGGGGGGCCGGAAGTAGTTGGACTTGTAGTTCGCGCCGAAGGCGTCCTTCATGGCGTCAATGTCGTTGATGTACTCCCAGTCGATGGCCTCGTTGTCCGGCAGGCCCTCCATCTTGGGATGCGTGTACGAGTGCAGGGCGATCTGGTGGCCCTGGCTAGCCATCTCACGGTAGACGTTGGTCAGGTTGGTGCCCGCATCGTCAAGGGGCGCGCCGACAGTGAAGAAGGTAACCTTGATGTTCTCCTCCTTGATGATCTTCATGACCTCCTGGGAGAGCGCCGGGATGCCGTCGTCGATAGCGAACGCGAACGAGTTGGGCCGCTTGCACGAGAAGACGAGGTTGCCGCTGGGCAGCTTGACAGGGATCTTGACGTTGGTGGGGATCTTGTTGACAATCTCGACGAGCTTCAGCTGCGTGGAGTCCGTAGTATAGAAGCCCTTGAACGCGAAGCCGACGGCCCGGCTGCGGTTGATGTTGAAGTGCTTCAGGGGGATGTAGATGTCGGTGGCCGTGGAGTACCGCGCGGCCTCGAGCGAATCCCAGGTCTCCGGGTACGGGGCGATGGCCGCGTTGCACTGCGAATTGTGCTGCTGCATGGCGATGGTGAACTTGTTGCTGCCGCTGTAGACGACGTGGAGGTAGGAGTTGTCGTACTGGGTCATGTCCCTGCACGTGGCGGAGAGCTGTGTGTAGAACGAGTAGTCCGAGTCGGAGGCCTTGAGAGTCAGCGACTGCGAGCCCCAAGTCAAGCTGAGACCATCGTCACCACCGTGCCACATGTTGAGAGCGTTGGCAGCCTGGTTGCCGAAGCGGTCGATAACCAAGGTAGCAGAGGCGGCCGCGGTAGGAGCAGCAACTGTGCCAGTGGGAACAGTAGCGGAGGTGACAGGAGGCACGAACTCGCCAGCAGTGTTGCCGCAGTAGAACGCCATCGGGCCGAAGGTGACAGCCTGAGTGAAGCCGGTGAAGAAAAGGGTGGAAACCTTGGTCTTGTCGAGAGCGCCGAACTTGGAGAAGGGGATGGTGTACAGCTTCTCGGTTCCGTCAAAGGTCCAGCCCAGGTCTGAGGTTGTCTGGGCTGCGAACTTCGCGTCCTCGCCGCCACAAGTATTGGGGGAGCTCAGCTGGATCGTGAAGGTAGTACCGCGTGGCGCCTTGACGCGGAGCGAGATGCCTCCATACCGGTTCTGGGTGTTGACACACCCGGTCTTGCTGTAGAAGTAGGAGCTGGTGTCCCTGGGCGTCAGAGTCATCCTGTTGTTGTTGCTCACAACAAGGGACGCCATGGTGTCGTCACTGCTCGTGGGCTGGATCAGGGCGTTGTAGAACAGGAAGGTCAGGCGAGACTGCGACTCCCAATCGTCCACGACCAAGGGAGTGCACGCTCCCGTGGGGGCTGGAGGCTGGGTTGCAGACGTGAGAGTGGTAGGCGTCGAGCCGCCGCCAGAGCAGACGAGGTTCACGTTACTCAGCTGGTACTGCGAACCCGTCTTTGAGAAAGTCGACCACACAAAGCCTGTGATGCCATTCAGGCTCGCGCCAGGGAAAGAGCTGAAGGGGATGGTAACCGTCTGCTTCGAACCAGTCATGCCAGTAACGGTAAACCAGACGCTCTTGTGAGTGGCATCCGAGCAAGAGGCCTTTGACTGAAGCTCGACCAGGAAGGTTGCATCCTTAGGCGCCGTGACGGAGAACTGCAAAGCAGTATACTTGTTGGTGCTGGCGGCCTGGCAGGGCATGGTCTCGTAGAAGTACGAGTTGGCGTTTGGGGTGAAGCTGAGCGTGTTGGCAGATGCCGAGATCGAAGTCATTTGTCCGTCATCGCTAGTCCACGAACCCAAGCTGTTCGTGTTCTGGGAGAAAGTTGCGAAATTATCAATTAGGAGGTTGCTTGAGCAAGCAGCCTGGACAGCTGTTGCGCTCAGCAGAGCACCGAGAATGGCGCTCTTGATGTTGGACAGCATGGTGAGATGCGCAGAAGCGAAGGAGTAAAGTCGGATAAGCGAAAGTAAGTCACCACAGTAGGGCAACGATTATGAACGAAGGGCTCGCCGAGGGCAAAGGCGTACCAAACAGCAGCCATAGAAAAAAGGGAGGGCACGATGTTGTCTTTATAGCAGCCTGCTCAGGCTATACTGCATGGTGTTAAGCAGCCCACCGACTGAAAATGGCGAGAGCATCCATGGCGAGCAGGGGTTGCGGCGGGTGCCCTGAGCCACGAAGATCAGATCACCCGCTAGGGTTTTCAGTTGAGCGATACGAGCCTGGGCAGGGTGACGGCCATGTTTGTCCGCCTCAGCTGCGAGTGTCATGCAGGTGTTGGATGATCCCTGTACGCCAGCGGATACAGAAGAAACAACGACTGTCATGCCACGGCAGTCGCTCGCTCAGGCAACCAAGTGTGCAGCCGCGGCAGCTCTGGGCCTGCAAGGGGTCCGCCGCTCCGATCCCGAGCGCTAACACTGGTAGCCAGGCCCGGAAGGGGAAGGACGGGGTTCAGGGCGCGGCGCCGTTGCATCAAGACAGCTTCCCGCGGCCGGGGCAGCGCCAGCGTCGACGGTGGGCACCCTGGATGCTCAAGCTGGAGCAGTGCCGTGAGCTTGAGCGTGCGGCATTCTTTCGTGCAGAGCACCAGCAAGGATCAGAGCCACATGGGTCTTGACAAGGATCAGGCGAGCTCCGTCCATGGGCTGAGTTGCCATTAGGAAAGGGTCGTTGCGGTGGTGCCAAGCCGACAGCTGTGAAGCCTGCAACAGAGGTGCCGGGCACTACTCAGGGGCGCCAGGCTTGGCGGCAGCCGAGGAGGACTGAGCGGCGCCCAGAGCAATCCCAGGTCGCAGCAGCCGCAACCATAACAATGTCGATTGTGAGGGGAGAGCGAGGTCTTGAATGGTCTGGTTGCACTGTCGGCGAGGTCGGATGTCATCCAGGCCAGCCGGGCCTTGCCATGTTGCAGCTCGAATGCAGGTTGTGCATGATGCATGCCGATACGGGCTGTGGCTGACATTGCTTCTCGGGCCCTGTCCTTTTGCGCTGTGCTATGGACGTACGTTGTTTATTGCCTCCAAATAAGCAAGTCGCCAGTCCTTACAACGGGGCCTGCAAAGGGCTCTGCCGTCAGTGGCGTGCCTCGTTAGCAATTGATTGTTCGACGATTCACATTCCGGACCAGGGTCGCGACCCGGCCTTTGCTTCAGGTGCAGCCGGTTACTGGTACAGCCCTGGGTCTTCGCCAGCGTGGATGCGCATTTTGACTCTCCCATCGAGCACAGGTCGAATACGGCCAAGTCCCCAGTGATTAATTGGTGAGATGCCTTAGGGTGAATGGTGTTGCATAAATTGCAAACAAGCCCATTGCCTTTGGTCGGGCCACGGCGTGTATTGTCGGAGCTGAAGGCGTCGTGGTATGGAGACAGCCCAGCTCCGGAGGTTGTACGCCCAACGTTGTCCAACCAACGGCCGCATTAGGTATGCCAAGCTCGAGCCCGGAGAGCAAGTTGCATGGTACGACGGAGAGGATTGTCTTGAGTCGGCCCCCTTGCTTGTTGGACTGGCTGATTCGCTGGTCGCCACGGAGAAGTAGGGCTGCACGTGTAGAGCGAGTAGCACAATTCCTAGGCCCGGTCCGAGGCAGTGAGGATGACGGTAGCTCCGATGAGTGAAGATGGCGAGCAGGAGGCAGAGGCGGCCCCGCAGAAGGAGTTGTCGAAGCAGAAACACACTGGCTTGTCCAAGTGTCCCAGCCCGAGGTCGGGGGACGCGGCCCTGTGGGTCCGGGGCAGATGCACCTTCCCGCCCACGTCGCAACTTCAATGTTTGGCTGTCTCAACAACACTACCTGGAGGTATCTTAGCGTAGACGACAACACCACGCCACGGCTAACGACCTCGAACACACACCCGGCTACACACAGCACGTCGCAACAGTCACCTCGAACGGGCCCGGGTGGTTCGCACCGTACCCTCGACTGCTCGACCTCATGTGATGTGATGCTGGCTCCCTCTCGCAACTGCACGACAAGCTCCGCACCGGGGCTACCGACTGCGCGCTACACAACGTCGAGCAGCTAGCTGCAGCGACGTCGGCAGGATGGGTGAGCTGAGATTCCCTGCCGAGTCCGTTCTCATAGCCACTTGCTGACACAGCTCAAAGAGAACTCCAATCACCCCCGAGACTCCCTCTCCTCTGTATCGACCACGAGCCTTATCTTTGACCGCATCGACGAACGCGAAAAGCTGAGTCGTAACAATGACCAGATCCAGCACTTCGACGACGATGACCCCCTGAAAGATGACGAGCACGACGCCTTCCTTGGTGCCGGCGCACCGGGCCGTGCCAGGCAGGGGATGGATAGGAAGCTGAAGCGCATAATCTTCGTGATGGCTGGTCTCCTCCTCGCATCCTGGCTGGGCGGGCTCGCGACTTTCATATCCTCAAAGGCCTACGAGAGCGCCTCATCGAAAGAACACGACCCAGCGGCCACCAGCATGAAAGGCTCGGGAAAGAAGATCACCCTGGATCAGGTACAGTCAGGATACTGGCGGGCCAGGTCGCACTCCATCAGCTGGATCGCCGGCGCGAGCGGCGAAGACGGCTTACTATTAGAACGTGGTGCGGCGGGCAAGGACTACCTTGTCGTGGAAGACGTGCGAAGTATGGACCACGAAGGCACAGCCTCGTCTTCGCAGCACATCCTCGCATCACAAACCCTGATGAAACACTCTTGGTTCACGGCCAATGGCCGCCAGCTGACGCCTGACAGAGTATGGCCCAGCCCAGACTTGAAGAAGGTGCTGATTGCGACGGACATTAAGAATGTGTGGCGTCATTCTTTCACAGGCATATACTGGATCTTTGACGTCGAGGCACAGTCGGCTGAACCTCTTGACCCGAAAAACCCAGAGCTCAGGGTCCAGCTGGCACAGTGGAGCCCGGACAGCAAGTCTGTGTCTTACACGAGCGCAAATAATCTGCATTTGAGGAATGTCGAGAGCCAGGAGATTGTCCAGATTACCAAGGACGGAGGTCCAGAGTTCTTCTACGGCATCCCTGACTGGGTGTACGAAGAAGAGGTCTTTGGCGGCAACAGTGCCACCTGGTGGTCGACGAAGGGCGACTTTGTTGCCTTCCTAAGGACGAACGAAACACTGGTGCCGGAGTATCCAGTGCAATTCTTCATCGACAGACCCAGTGGAGAGGAGCCCGCTCCTGGGCTTGAGAGCTACCCTGAGGTGCAGCAACTCAAGTACCCGAAGGCCGGTGCTCCGAATCCCTTTGTCGACCTGCTGTTCTATGACATCGCAAAGGGCGACATGTTCTCAGTCGAGATCGCGGGCGGCTTCAAGCCTGAGAATATGCTCATCACTGATGTGCTGTGGGCAAACAACCAGGTGCTGATCAAGGAGACCAACCGTGTCAGTGACATCATGCGAGTCGTTCTCGTCGATGTTACTGCTCGCACTGGCAAGACTGTCCGCGACATAGACATTGGCAAGATTGATGGCGGCTGGTTTGAGATTTCTCACGAGACGACCTTCATTCCGGCTGATCCCAACAATGGTCGGCCCCACGATGGCTATCTGGACGCCATTATCCACGAGGACGGAGACCACATCGCGTACTACAGTCCCATGGACGCGGAGAAGCCAATTATGCTGACCTCTGGCAACTGGGAGGTGGACAGTGGCCCCCAAGCCGTTGATCTGAAGAAGAACCTGGTGTACTTTGTGGCCACGAAAGAGTCGGCCGTGCAGAGGCATGTCTACAGCGTCAAGCTTGACGGATCCGGCCTCACGCCATTGACTGATACGTCGAAAGAGGGCTACTACGGCGTTTCATTCTCCAGCGAAGCTGGCTACGCACTGCTCACAAACCGCGGGCCAGGTATCCCTTGGCAGAAGGTCATCAGCACGCCCAGTAATTCCGAGTCGTACGAATACCTCATCGAGGACAACAGTGAGCTGGCCGACCGGGCCAAGAAGCACGAACTGCCTCTGATCGAGATCGGCACCATCGAGGTCGACGGCGTCAAGCTCAACTACAAGGAGCGCCGCCCACCACACTTCAACCCCAAGAAGCGATACCCCGTGCTTTTCCAACAGTACTCGGGCCCCGGCTCGCAGAGTGTTGACAAGACGTTCTCGGTGGACTATCAGGCATTCGTCGCTGCCGGGCTCGGCTACGTTGTTGTGACCGTGGACGGACGCGGTACCGGGTTCATGGGCCGCAAACATCGCGTTGTGGTCCGCAAGCACCTCGGACAGTGGGAAGCGCATGACCAGATCGCGGCGGCCAAGATCTGGGCGGCCAAGAAGTACATTGACGAGTCGCGCGTGGCCATCTGGGGCTGGTCGTACGGCGGCTTCCAGACGCTCAAGACGCTCGAGACGGACGCGGGTCAGACGTTCAAGTACGGTATGGCCGTGGCGCCCGTGACGGACTGGCGCTTCTACGACAGCATCTACACGGAGCGGTACATGCTCACGCCGCAGGATAACGCGGAAGGGTACGACGGGACGAGCATCAGCAACGTCACCGCGCTCGCGCAGAATGTGCGCTTCCTCGTCATGCATGGCGTCGCTGACGACAACGTCCACATGCAGAGCACGCTGACCCTGCTCGACAAGCTGGACCTGGCCGCCGTCGAGAACTACGACCTGCACATGTTCCCCGACAGCAACCACGGGATCTACTTCCACAATGCCAACAAGATTGTCTATGACAGTAAGTCTTCTTTTTTCTCTCTTGTGTTGTTTCTTCTGGGCATCCCTCCACTACGATTTCTTGGAGGTGAAAGTCTTTGCTAACTTGTTCCTTTCTGCAGAGCTGACGAACTGGCTCATCAACGCCTTCAACGGCGAGTGGCTCAAGATCGCCCACGCGAAGCCCGTCATGGAGCCGGGCAAGCGGGAAGGGCTAGAAGATACGGCGAGCAGCAGCAGGTCTGCCTAGATAGTGTCTATATATTTATAGGATTTGATTTTGACTTTTTGCCTCAATTTATTTTGACATGCATACACTGGGAGTAAACATACTATGAGCGAGCGCAAGCAAGCACAAGGTCCAACCAACAGACTGCCAGCACATATAAATAGTGCAAGGAACACAAGACAGAGGTAGAGTAGTGCCTGCCTAGCTCGAGCCGTTCGCACAATGGCAAACATGAAATGCGTTGCTTCCTTTTCCTCCCCTCTCCTCTTTTTCCTCTTTTCTTTTTCTTCTCTACTCCTCGGATTTGGATCTCCCTTTCCTTTGTATGGTCCCTCCTCCGTACAGTCCTGGTATCGACTGGGATTTTCCGTTGTGGTAGTTGGTTTTAAACCTCGACCCCGCTCACTCTACACAGCCAGTTTCTTCATGATTCTCTGTTCTATTCCTAGTCCCACACATACATACTGTCAACGTGGAGAGGGAAACTCTTTCCTTGGTCCTTCTCGCGAGTTGCGGAAAAGATCTGCGGCGCGCGGGTGTGGTTTGAAGAGGCCTTTGGTCTCGTCAGAGCATGGGCACATAGAGCTTAGGTTAATCCTGTTATCATAACTTCTGTGACGGTGTGTGTGTGTGTGTGCGTGCGTGATACTTCGAGCCATTGTGGCAAAAGTTATTATGTCTGGTTATCTCGAGGTATCCTGAATTATGCAATGCTTCACGGCAGTCAGCGACATGTGGGAGCAGGTTTTCGTGAGTATGTTTAAATGTATGTATCATCCAAAGTCATCATTATAATGCTATTTTGTGTGTATCTTGTCTCTCAGTCTTCTCTCGGAAGAGTCCATGCGTAAATGTTCATTAGATGCTAGCGAGGATATAATGCCTCTGCTTATAAAAGAGTCGCTACCCAGACACTTTACATCAGGATGGCAGCGCCGATGGCACCAGCGGCGGCCAGGACGGCACCAGCAGTAGCCCGGGGAGCGGCGGCGGGCTGACCGGTAGGGGCACCAGTGGTGGTGGTAGTGACGGGGACGGTGATGCTAAAGCTCGAGCCATTGGACTCGGTGACAACGACGCTGGAGGTGGTGATGGTGCTGGTGACCGACTCGGTTTGGGAAGCGGAGGAACCGGTCTGCGAGCCGGTCATGGAGCCGCTGCTGGTGGTAGCGAGGCAGCTGGAAGTAGCCTGGTCGACCAGGGTGAGGAGGGACTCGACCTGGCTGAAGTTCTCCTGGCCGGAGCATGAAGAAACGAGGGACTGGATGGACTCGCTCTCGGACGAGTACCAGCCGACGAGGGCGGTCTCGTAGCTCGAGTACTGCGAGGTGAGCGAGGTGGGGACCGGGGGAGCGTCCTGGCACAGGTCGGAAATGGTGGAGGCCTGGGTGGCCTGGGCGGCGAGCCAGGTCATAAGGTCGCCGGTGGGAGTGGGCATGTCGGCGGCAAGCCCGAGCAGGCCGGCGGTGCACTCGACAGCGTTGGCATCGCCACCCTGGCTCTGGGTCTGGCGAGCAACGTGGTTGCGGAAGCGGTCGAGGTTTCTGGCATCAGGAGTGGCGGCGACGACGGCGGCCAGACCAGCAAGGGTCGCGAGAGAGATGGTGGAGTGCATGGCGAAGGCTGGGTGGTTGTTGCTTGGTGGCTGCTGTGGAGTGTGGTGATGGCTCAGAGATGCTATGGGATGTGGATGTAGGTAGAGCAGAGCAGAAGCGTCGTCTTATACAAATCGCGCCTACGGTTGATCCAACGTGACTGACTGCCCTGCTCACCTTGGACAATCTCCCGATCCAAGGGGCCCGTACGAGCAGGCGACGTCACAGCTTTGCCAGGCCAGGGGTGTGCAGGCTTAGCCGGCTGGCCAGGTGGTGATGCCCAGTGTTTTGCGGGTTGCGGCGGAGGAGCGGCCAAGACGTGGTGCCTGGCCCCACGACAACAGCAGCGGTTGCCGGCATTCCGCAGCCGGCTTGCGAAGTTGCGAGACGGCCATCTGCTCCCTCTTCGACCGAGGACTCTCCATCGCATGATCCGAGGACTGAGCAGGCCTGGGCACCGTCATGGGTGACGCTAGGCGCTTTGATGCCGGGGCGGAGACATGGGAGTCGCTCCAGGGTGAGAAGACTGGCCGAGGTGCTGGTGCCTGTCGTCGATGTTGCGTCGCGGGAGAGGCTTGGCCTGCCGGTCGGCTCGCAGCCAGTCGGGGGATTGCACGACGCGGTCCTGCATCATCCGACTGTGGAGGGGGCGACGGAGCGAGATCATGATGGCATGCGAGGCATGCGTGGCATGGATGCCAATAGGGCTAGCAGGTACGTCCGACCGCCTTGGCGGGTAAGCCCGGCGTGGCCGTGCCTTCCGCAGCGAGAAGCACCCCTGGGGCACCTTCCTGAACATGCACATCTGAGCTCGACTCCTGACTCGGCATGGCCAGGCCGCCGGCGTGGTGTCTGACTCTGCGACAACAATCAGCATCCCGCTGACTGTTCAGAGGACCGAGAGGACGACACTTACTCTCTCCTGTCCACCGCCTCGCCAACCTGGACATACCTACGATGAGATCGGATCAATCAGGGGCCACCCGGCCCACCTCGAGAAGCTGTTCCCTGTCCTGCCCACCCCCGGACGACCGCCGGAACTCGGCACCGCCCCGTCCAGCCTCAGCAACCCCAGAGCCCCGACTTTCCGGGCTCCGTGCTCCGTGCTAATTCGTGCCATGACGCTGCTGCCGACTCCGCAACGTCATTCTGATGGTCGGTACTTCGGGCTTCTCAGCCAGCAGTGCGGCAACAAAGAGGCAGCCCACAAGATCGCCATCTCAGCACAACACAACAAAGGCCTTGTTTCTAATTTAGTCTAGCGGGGGCATGCCTGGCAGCTATGCCACAACATCAAGATCGCACTCGGGTTCCTCCTTGTAACTTGGTACGCGAGAAACGCGCGTTAGTCAGCGCATCCAGAGCCTTTCACGCATTGCGTAGCCAGCGTCCGATTCCTCTTTCCTTTGAGACTTTGGAGCCTTCCTATGCTCAGACCAGGGACTGTGTCAAGGCTCATCCTTCTCCCGGGGCACTCTCTGCACCCCGCAGAGTTTCCAGTCCTGACCACCAAACAACGCAGCAGCCAATAGTGTCTTGACAACCTCCCATCGAAATATCCCTTCCACCATATCATCGTCCCTAGACTTACCTTGCCCTTTGCCCTGGCCTACCTCATGTCCCACCCCAACTTGCCCGAGGTAGGCATCTCGGGGACCTCAACAAATTCCCACACAATGAAACCCCACAGCTCTATATATTTATATCTGCTTTACCAAGGCAAATGACAACAACCAGGATCATCTTGAGAACTGACATGAGAGACCTCTCGTTCGGCTCGGGGTTCACCCGCCTAAGAGCCCACCCACGAGGGCAGGGAGCGAGAAAATGCCGAAGTCCGCGCGAGGACTTCCTTCCCGTGTCACATAGGTGCTCCAGCTCCCATCCCCCTGCCTCCCGGTTCTCCTCTGCCCCGTGGTCAACCAGCTCAAGCGAGAAGCTCTTGATCTCTGAACCCACGGCAGACCAAAGAGGGAGCAAAAAGAGAAAAGAGTACGTAGGACCAGACTCGGCGAGATCCGTGGCACGGGTTCTTTACTTCAAGCACAACACGCCCGCGTCCGGTTTGCCAATCAGGGATGTTCCCCCTGAAGCACTCTGCATACTTACGCTACACAGGGATTTCATCGCAAAGGTTCGCTCATACCATCGGTACATTTCTTTTTTGTTTCTTGATTTGGGGCCACAGTCAGAGAATTGGTTCTTTGTTCAACATACCGTTGCCCTCGAAGATACGGAGCGGGCTTGTTACGAGAACTCCCAGACGGAGCCAAGTGCACATGCAAGTGATATTGACATACTCATGATCGTGTATTAAAAATCTATTAAACTGAGAGAGGCTCGAAGGCCTACGTGTGCGACAGAGAGCAACAACACTAACTCAGCGCGACGCCAAAATCAAAATATCAACTCCCTGATAAACGCCACTCCTGGTGCTTCCATGCCGTATACCCAACTCGTGTATGTATATATATGGCTTTTGTGTGTACAAGTGTATACAACCACTCCGCGACCCTCTGATTTAAACCAACCTCAATCTCTTCGCCGCAAAGTAGCACATGACACCAAACACGAGCAGGCCCGCGGTGATGAGGAAGAACCAGCCGAGGTACTCCTCGTCGCCCTGCCCAGGCACCCAAACGTTCATGCCCCAGAGACCCGTGATGATGTTCATCGGCAGCACAATCGTGCCCAGGACCGTCAGCTTGTTGAGCCCGTCGGCCGTGGCCTCCTGCCGCTCGCCCATGCGGATGTTGATCTGCGCAATGTAGTTGGCGTGGCACCGCGCCAGGATCACGTCGTAGTGGCTCAGGTTGCCCGTCATCGTGACAATGTGGTCTTGGATGTCGCCCAGGTACATGCCAATATCGGAGCGCGGGGCCACCTGCCACTTCTCGTTGCAGCGCTTCGCGAAGCCCTTGATGACATCGGCCTTGGTCCCGAGCAGGCGGTACAGGCGCATCACCTTCTTTCGGCATGCTCCGACGCGGTGGAGGAGGTGGCTCTCAGGTTCTGCTTCTGCCGAGCCCTTCTCGTCGTCCTCTCTCGCCTTCTTGTCCTTCTCCATGGCTTCTGGAGTGGAATGTAGCTTGAGGATGGCGTCGTCAATGTCGTCCACCTCGTCCTCAATGTTCTGAATCAGTGGTATGTAGACATCTGTCACATCATCGATGATACCGTAGCCAATCCAATCTGCGTCAATCCGCACGTAATCTTTCAGGAACCGTATTCGTCGTCGGACGTTGGCCGGATGGGGGGTTGGATTCCAGTGGAACGAGATGACACCTTCGCGGAAGACCACGATATACATCATGAGCGGCTCCATGAAGTTGTCGGACTTCGAGTCCTGGTCGAAAGACTGGTACGTGATGAAGTAGTAGTTGCGGAAGAGCTCGACCTTCTCACGTTCTTCCTGCAGCCAGATATCCTCCGTGGTCAGGGGATGAATACCGAAAACCTTGGACAAAAGCTCCAGCTCGCGCTGCGTGGGAGCGTAGACATCCAGCCACCAAACTGGACGTTCTCCATAGCGCACTTGCTTGTCAGGCTTTGCCGAGGGCAACTTTGTCTCGGATGTGTTCGTATCGACGATGGGCGACTTCGAACGGGATGGTGTAGCACCGCCTGAGCCATGGCCGTTGCTTGAGTTTCCAGTCGAGGCTTCGGCACGAGGTGGCTGGGGAGAGACAGTGTTGTCACCCCTACGATCCGCGAGCTGCTGAGCCATTGAGCTCGTGCGAGTGTGGACCTTTGACAGCGTGTCGCCATTCCTGCCTCCCACGGTGGAGCCCTGAGTTGGCCACTCCTCGTCGTCGGTTTCGTCGTCACTTGAGTCCGACAGGACCGGTGGATCAGGCAAGAACAACTCCTTGAAGCCCAGGTCATCGGCCTGTGGCAACTCCGAGATTGTCTGGCTGTGTATGGTGTCCTCGAAGTCGATATTGAAATACGTGAAGCGGTATGGTGCATCCTCTTCCGAGGTGAACCAGCGCTTGCCATTGGCCGGGCGCAGCCTGCCCTCGATGAGCTGAGGCTCGGCAATCTTCTTGACACGCCTCGCGCTTTCACTTCGGCTCTCCTTCTCTAGACGCGAGAAATCCTCGAGCAGCTCGAGATCGGGCCACTTCTGCCTTCTGCGACGGCGTGTCCTTGCAGACAACACGTCTCGGTCAGCATGCATGTCAAACTCTCCGAGCTCCGACATCGTCTCCTGAGGCATGCAGACGTCATCCTGTTGTCCCATAGAAATGGTGTGTCTCCTCTCCATGGAGCCTTTGAAGGTCTCCTCACTATCGACACCCGGCATGCTGCTGCGGCGCGAGAGGTGGCCATCGGAGTCGTCGTGCATCATGACATCCCGGAAACCTCCCATGGGGTCTGTCGCATCCAGGGTGGGCGAACCTGGCACAGACGGAGGGTAATTGACGTCCCATGGCTCTGTCGGTGTCTTTGGACCAATCCCCTGCAGGCCGCTGGACCTGCTCGAGCCCCGACGAGCTCGGCTCCGGCTCGAGCCTTGCATGGCTGAAGTGGCGCCGCCATAACCGGCAGAACTGCTGTCGACCTTCACCGAGCTGCCTAGCAGCGGCACTCTCTCATTTGTTCTATTGTCATCGTCGAAGTAGTTTGTGGTGTTTCGCGCGCGGCCGGGAGTCTGGTAGGGACTGGCGACCATGGTCGAGGCCCGCCTTGGCCGCCGGTAGCTCTGCTCGCGATGGTCGAGGAGCGCCTCGCTATCGAGGCTGGTGTTGCTGTTGTTCGCCTGCACGTAAAAGTTGTCGGACGGAGCCTGGTCCTCGACGAGGCCGTGCTGACTGCTGAGGCCCTCGGGACGGCCGACGACGGACTTGCGTCTCGAGGACTTGTGCTTGCGGCCGGCACGGTGCTTCTTCTTCTTGGACGATGATGATTGTTGCTGCTGGATGGTTTGGCTCGACGAGAGGCCTGTGGCGGCGGTGGAGTCTGCGGTGCTGGTTCGTGGGGAGACGTCCTGGGGGTTGGAGGTCGGCGGGCGCACAGAGGGCATCATGATGGGCGATTACTGGCCTGCGCAGGTGCAGGTGGATCTGCTAGGTAGGAGCGTGATGCACAGCAGTCGCTTGTTGGCACGCAGCCGACGAGAACGCACCGCAGCCGTCCGTTGCTCTTGGCAAGCAGAAACAAGAGGAGTACCGAGTGGTAGCCAAGGCAGCAAAAGCGTCAGCCTCAGCCGATCGTCATGGGGTCGCCTCCCGCGTCAGGTGACGTCGCAGGCAGGCGAGGGTGGAATGACTCGTTCTGGGTGGCACGATGAGGGCGGGATTTGTCGTCAATGGCAGTCGCTGTGGACGGCGGGTACTCTGAATGGCTGCTGTGCGGGACAAAGAGATGGTGCGATGAGGGATGGAGGAGAGCGAACGATGGTGTCGAAGAACCTGGAGATTGCAGATCCTGGACCAGACCGGGAAACGAAAGCGGCTGGCCGCGCGACCAGACTTTGGTGATGTCAGTAGGCGCCCCCACTCACCGAGGTGCGGAGGTGCCGCTCGCACAAACTCCAATCCAGGCACCACAGCGCCCTCTCTATTGCCATTAGAGTTGTGCGCCGCTCCATCGCTGCCAAACGCGGTCAAATGGCACGCGACCACGTTCGACCATGTTTCTGTTCCACGTTTGGCCTCAGCAGGGCTCCATCTCCAGTGACAGGTCAGAAGACGCCCAGACACAGACAGTTAGGTAGGCACTCGCAATCATGTGCTCCTCAAGCCGCTCCAAGGTAGCACCCTAGAGATAGTACCTACGCCAGAGGCATAGCAAGATCTCAACCAAGATGGACCTAGCCAGTAGATGCAGCGTGATAACCTCCCCATGGCGCTATGTGGGCACTCACTTTGATCCGTGGAACCCTTCGTTGGGCGCTGTCAGCTCATACACAACCAATCGTGTCACGGAGACTCCAGACTCTAGATTCCCGTGTGCAGGCGTTGCCTTGCCTTCAAACAGTGAAGAGCTAGCGGTGATTATAGCAAGACGACTTTGGGGTCTCTCGACTTGGGGGCACAGGTAGTGTAACCACACCATTCAGCTGGGGGCGGCCAGCAAAACGAGCACCTCGGGCCACCCTTGTCACATCCCTGCTTCAAGAATCGAGATTAAAGCCAGCTAGATGAAGTAGGCAGGAGAGTTTGCGCTTTCTAGTCCCTCGTGCATCCATGAAAGCTGCGCTCAACTGTTGAATACTGTATCACACCTAATGACACAACAATCTGAAGTTCGTCGTGATCTTGCTTGCGCAGAAGGTTCACGTCTCCAAGGATGTATAAGAAGCAGACATACGGCGGATCACGATGGGCGAACAAGATGCTTGAGGAGTGGATACCTTTCAACGGACAACAGCTCTTATCTATTTCCCAAAACTCTGGGGTATTTATGAGTCTTACTACTGACACTGCACCATAACGCCGTTGAATTTACCTGTGGCCGAAGACATGATTTCTGGGTATGATGCTCGAAGCAGATGGCCAAAGTACCTTTTTTCGAAATGATCTTCACCAAGCAACCCCTCACCTCCGCTGGGCGAGGAGCTGATTTCTCAGAGCCATGATTTGCTGTCTTTCGCCTTCGGGCAGCTGGTCAATGACTTCTTGAGGCAAGCTCAAGACCTGCTGGACGAGAGCATCCTGGTCGCCCGCAGGAGCAGGAGCCGGCGCGGCAGCGACTGGTGGCGCATAAGGGGCAGCGACTGGCGGTGTACCAGTGGCGGCGCCAGGATATCCAGGCATCGGCGCCGCAGGATAACCCATCGGCGGAGGTACCGTAGGAGGCATCTGAGGAGCGCTGGTGTCTACGACAGAGGAGATAGCCTCGGGCGAGACCAGCCCCATGAGTAGGAGGGCTTGGAATATCGCATACGACAGCTGAGGTGCTTGCGCCAGTAGCTCCGTTGCCCTTGCTGCGTCCGTGCTCGCAAGCGACTTCATCTGTGACAATATATCGAGGAGCTGTGCGGGGGGGAGCGTATTGAGTGTCCGAGAGATGGCATCGGTGGCGGTAACGCCAGGAGGCAGCTCCTTCCCGGGTGGCAGTGGCGGAAGACTGCCAGCCGGGTTGACTGTGTGTGAGGTGCCGTTCGCCGGCTGTGAGAATGTGTTTGATGTCGTCGTGGTTGTCGGTCTGGGACCGTCTTCCTCGTCTGCCTTGCCCTCGCTGCTGTAATCTACGCGCAGTTTCCTACCCATGATCTCGTAGTCGTTCAGGTTGCGGACGGCAGAGGCAGCCGAGTCTAGGTTGGCGACGATTCATGGTCAGTAAACACTTGTTGTATTGGAAACGAGCACCGTGAGCGTACCGGGATCAGGGTATTCGGCGAACCCAAAGCCCTTGGGCCGTCCCGTCTCGCGATCGTATACGAGTCTGAAGTTGATGACTTTGCCGGCTGTGCTGAAGATATCGCTGATTTGCTCCTCCGACAGGCCTAACGCCGTGTAATTGTGGTCAGCATGGTGCGCTTGTAACCAAAACATGTCGCGTGCAGTGATCGCGTACCATATGGTATGTTGCCCACGAAGACTACGCGTGACGGTGCCTTGCCTGACATGGCGACTTCTGCTGCGCGATCGAGCTTGCGCAGAAAGAGCTGTCTGAGAGCGAGTACGCAACAGGGCCCACGCCGCGGGATGTGCGCTTTTCGCGGCGAGTTGAACGGTCGTCAAGATCAGGTGGCTCGTCGCCCGTCAATGGATGAGTGGAGGAGTGGAGGTTGAGGTGCAGGCCTGGCTCGGTCGCAGGTGCAGTATTGTCGTGATGATGCTAGGGAGTCGCAACTATTTGAGCCTCCAAGAAGCTAGGAACGAATGGCGGTTTCCACTCTGAAAGCTGCAGCTTGGCCGAAGCCACTGGCAGGCGCGTGCTTGGTGGAGAGTACTTGGGTGGGGGGCCCAGGTCATGATTTCACTGCTGTGCCGGGTAGCCTAGTGCCCCGCGCCGAGCCAATAGGAAAGCGTGGAGCTCAGCAAACCGCAACAGGCAGCTCCAGCTTCCGTGTGCTCGACGGATTGTCATTGCCCCAGACTCGAACCGCTTGGCAGCTTATCGACACTTCTGCGCTGCAACCTTTCGCACCAGCATCCGGTCAGACCCAGCGACAACCCGGCTACAAGATACCGATCGCCCACGCCTGCGCTGCGCTCAGGACTGTTCACTAAAACACCCATATCCTGCAAGATGTCGAGACGCCCGGTTGACGAGTTCATGGAGAGGGCCCAGGCGATGATGCGCCAGGCGCAGCGGGCTGGTGGCAGCGGCGGCTTCCCTGGCGGGCGGCCCCCTCGCGGAGCCTTCGGTGCTCTCGGCGGCCTGATCCTCCTCGGTGGTGGTGCCTTGGTGTTCAGCAACGCGCTCTTCAACGTCGACGGTGGTCACCGTGCCATCAAGTATCGCAGGATAAACGGAGTCAGCAAGGAGATCTACACCGAAGGCACCCATCTGATGATCCCCTGGTTCGAGACGCCCATTACATACGACGTCCGCGCCCGTCCGAGAAATGTCTCGTCGCTCACCGGCACAAAGGACCTGCAGATGGTCAACATCACTTGCCGTGTGCTGTCCCGGCCCGACATTGCGCAGCTGCCCCAGATCTACCGGACTCTCGGCCAAGACTACGACGAGCGGGTGCTGCCTTCGATCGTGAACGAAGTTCTCAAGAGCGTCGTGGCGCAGTTCAACGCTAGTCAGCTCATCACGCAACGTGAGAGTGTGGCGAGAATGGTCCGCGAGAGCTTGTCTGTCCGTGCCGCTCGCTTCAACATCGTCCTTGACGATGTCTCCTTGACTGTACGTATATACCATTTCAACCTCGATGTACTGCGAGTAAACGATTCTGATACTGGATTTTCTAGCACCTCGCCTTCTCTCCCGAGTTCACGGCGGCTGTTGAGGCCAAGCAAGTCGCGCAGCAGGAAGCGCAGCGAGCAGCCTTTGTAGTCGACAAGGCGCGGCAAGAGAAGCAGGCTATGGTTGTCAAGGCGCAGGGTGAGGCCCGGTCCGCCGAGCTGATCGGTGACGCCATCAAGAAGAACAAGGCGTACGTGGAGCTCAAGAAGATTGAGAACGCGCGGGCGATTGCACAGCAGATGCAGGAGTCTGGTGGCCGCAACCGGCTGATGCTCGACTCTGAGGGCCTCGGGCTGAACGTCTTCAGCGATGATCGCCAGCAGAAGTAGGAGAGGCAAAAGGACCGGGAAGATAATCTCCGTTGTAACTCTAGAGACTAATCCATGTAGTATATCCACCTCCACCAAAAGAACTTATGCTGCCTCGTGCTGTGTTGATGCTGGCGCTTACAAGGAGGGCATCCTGCTGCACCGCGTCTTATCTCCGAGGTTGTGACCGTGAACAGCACTAACGCAACTCCAGACTCCCAGCTCTTGGCTATGCTCACACCCACGCTGTTCCAGGATCTTTTCAGCCCTTTCAAGAGAAAATAGCAATGGGAATGAAGATTTTGATTCGTGCATCATAGGCAATATCAAGGGCGTAGTGTGTGGATGGAGATGCTGCCCATGTCGTGGGCATTATCATGACCCTTTGACTTCGTAGCCGCTCTGCCCCTCGGCACATGGCCACGCGGGTGGCCTCGCCGCGGGTCCGCAGCGCCGGTGCCAGACGGGGCCGATGACAAGCAACCCCACCATTGGAACAACTCCATCATCGAGCTGCCTATCCGCCCACCGCGATTCACACCCCAACACTGCATTCACCATCTTCACAGCCTCGAGAGCACTTCCCGACGCCCCTCGCGAACTACAGAAGCAGCGCCCCTGCTTTCCCTCACAAAAAAGCACAGCAGCCGCCCACCACTCTACACGCCACAGGCCTCACATCCGCCAAGATGCTGATCAAGTAAGCGCAAGCCCCCCGCCTCCGACACCGAGCTGTCCTCTTCACGTCGCCGCGCCCGCATACCGAGACTACGCCGCGAGCACAAGACCCGGACTTGCAAAGCCCAGTCTGTTCACATTAGTAGATACTAAACGTTCTTTCACAACGTCAGGGTCCGCACCCTCACGGGCAAGGAAATCGAGCTCGACATCGAGGCCGACTACAAGGTACGCAACACCGCGTTCGCCCCGGGTGCCGCCCACGCCCACACACTAACCTCGATACCCGACTTCGAGCACCGATCTCCATGCACACTCTCCAACTCCAACAAACGCGGGTCCGATGTGACTCAGCCAAATCGTGCCCGGGGCTACATGACTGACCGAAGACATCACAACACAGGTCTCACAGATCAAGGAGAAGGTCGAGGAGAAGGAGGGTATCCCGCCCGTGCAGCAGCGGCTAATTTACGGCGGCAAGCAAATGTAAGTTTGTGAGCGCGTTCCACTGCCCTAGAACCCACCACCCGGTACCACGGGACAGCATGTCCACGGAACAAGAAGCAAAAGGAAGAGCCCGTTCAGGGATGTGCCCATGACACTATATTCCGCCAGGGCTTCACGCTTACGAAGCATCTCAACTCGCTCCCCGCAACATGCCGCTGGGAGAATCAGACACGGACTCTGCGCTACGCCGTTACCCATCACACGGCCGAGGATGCCCTGCTCACAACCACGCTGCGGAGATACTGCCTGCTAACACACGGGACGTGTCCGCAACACGAAACAGGGTCGATGACAAGAGCGCAGCCGACTATGCCCTCGAGGGTGGCGCGACGCTGCATCTGGTCCTCGCGCTGCGCGGCGGCTCGCAATAGAGAAACAAGAACCGCCCCCTTCCCCCTACGAAGGAAGACCCGACACACGAAGATACTCTCTGCCGCCCTCCCATTCTTGGTGAAACCTGTCGACGCATCGAGGAACCCGTTTCTTCTTCTTCTTTCCCGATCGGCAGAAACAGAGGCGCCAGGGGTGGGGAGCATGGGCAGACCGTAGGAACTGACCAGAACAAGGACAAGAGAATATGCATCGCGACGAAGCACATATCGGAAAAATTGAAAGCTCTCTATTGCTAGTCGGTCGTTGACAACCCCCCGCGGCGTCACGACCGTCAAGAGCCTTCTCACAAGCGGCACTCGTTCTTGTGGCGGACGGACGCGGACGTTCTATGCGAAATCGGGCACGAATACTCTCATCATTTTGTTCTCAAGAAGTAGACAAGCTGGCGCGAATTGGCGCGAACTGGCGCGCATGTCACATAGCGAGCCGTTGCGTGGCCAAAGCTACCGCCAGACGCTAGATAGGGATTGGAAGTCGGGGTGAAATACAAACAAAAAACAAAATAAAGCGATAGACCAGAGTTGGTATTTCCCAAATTTGGTTGCGCCCATAAATCAGCACGCTGTCTCTATTGTCTGATATCGGAAAGAATATGTCCTAGATTAGAAGAACTCCACATAACGCCTGTTCCCAAGGAAGGAGGAAACTGGTCGGACTGATGAGACCACATCCGGATCACCATAGCCCGCTCTCTGCCTCTCTAATTCGGTCTCGGCGCCTTGGGCTTCTTCTTCATGAACACATCAACTGGGGCCTTGCGCTTCCGCTGCAGCCCAGGTGGAGGCGGACCGCCAGCTGGTGGCGGTTTCGCTGGTGAGCCGTTGGCACTCCGTGATGGGGGCGGCGAGTGCTGGTCTACGCGAGCTGGTGGTGGCCGTTTCGGTATAGATGACGATGAAGAGCTCGATGGCATTGGCGGCCTGGTGCTGCTGCTGGAGCCAGCCCTGCTTCCCGCACCTGGTGCGTTTGACAAAAGCCCTCCGCCGGTCTTGCGGTTCGATGATGATGAGATGCCTGAGCTCCTCGCCGCCGGTTTCTCATCAAATATGTCCTCAAGCTCATCTGCATCCAGCCCCCCACTGCCTCCACCGTAGCCGTCATCGTCATTCTCCGCCTCGTATTCATACCCAATGTCGTCCTCCTCTTCGAGCTCATCGTCCGAAACAACGGTAGTGTTCTCGCGCTTGTTCGCCAGACTCGTCATCTTGCGCAGCCGCGCCTCGCGCTCCTCGAGATCGCGATCGATGCGTCTGATCGAAGGCACCGGCGGGCGCGGGACGCCGATCCTGCCGCCCGCGGATGGCATGCCCCTTGCAGCTGGGCGTGCCTGCAGCTTGTACTCGTCGACCAGACCTTTTGGCGCGTGCTGCAGCTGGCCCCTGCGGAGATCAGCCGAGTTTGTGTCGAGTCTGTTGCGTGCGCCAATGGCGGCTGCCTCACGCCGAGCTTTCCGCATGATGCTCTTGGCGTCGGTAACCTTGGTCTTCGTTCCTCCCGTAAACCGCAGACCGTTGGTGCTCGCAATGGGCTGTCCCTTCGGGCCCCTGCGCGCGCCAGCCAGACCACGCCCGTCCTTTGGTAGTTTGGGCAGCTTCCGCCGATCAAAGTCCACCACGGAGCTCTTGTTGTTCTCCTTGCTCATCTTGATCCCGGCCATGGCGCTCTTGAGCTTCTCCTCGGCTGCGCGCTTCAACTCCTCCTCGAGACGCTGATATTTGGAGTATACCTTGTGCCATGACTGCGGGTTGCGCGGCTCAAAGTTGTGTTTTTTCGACAGTACGGGGAAGTCCTTTTCAACCAGCCGGATCCAGCATTCTGCGTCGTCACCTTCGAGGTGCGGGCTCGCGATCTCGAGTTGGCGCAGCTGCGTGGCGCTGTTGATGTTGAGCAGAATCCGCCGGACGGCTGGGTATGGTGTCAGGCCGATGTCGGTGATTTCTGGTGTCATTTTGTTCATGTTAGTTGTTGTAGGCATGATGGTGAAGCTTCAGAGTATTTTCGAGGCCGGCACTGCCCGTTCTAGACCGTGTGAAGCTTGAAGGGCAGTTGTATGTTTTGACAAACGGCCGACGGGCAAGTGCAGCGGACACAGCAGATGGGAGTAGGATCTGTGGCAAGACAGCTCGTTTGCACGTACCTTTGATGTGCTTCAGGCACAGGACCGTGCAGAGCTCGATCAGCGACTTGGCAGGCATGTCGCAAGGCTGAATCTCGCGGAGGGCGAGCCACAGCTACGATGCTGGTAGTGTCACAACCTGCTCAACCAGGCAGCCCAATGCACCTAGGATGTCGACAGTATGTCGGGTGCCACAGATATTCCAAACAAGTCTGTACAATGCTTCAATGGCAGATGGGTATATTGCTGGGGTGCTGATATCTCGACACAAGTCGTTGAGGTTCTCGAACAGGATCGTGGTAATGGCAGGTGCGCGTGTCCAGCTAGGAGCTACAGGTCGTGGGTCCTCGGCTATGACGTTCGAAGTAAGTGTCGTTCTGAAATGAGGCTTTGCGCAGCCAGAGAGTCTCGAGGAGATGTTGCCTGCTTCATTGTCTCGAAAAGGAAGAAGGAAGAGAGAACAGCAACAATGTTATGTCAAAGGGTAAGTTTGAACACGATACAGCTCGCAGGAGCGCGGCTGCCCTGGCTGACGTCTGGGCCAGAGTGGAGCTCCCAGCCTCGAGTTGCAGGACCCCGTATGTGGGGCACACCTGGACCGATGCAAGCTTGAACTCCACAGCCAGAAATAGCTGCGAGTCTGTAAAGTTGCCCAGACAAGTTGTCCATTCGACACGTCTAACTCACGACTAGTGTTATTCTCCGGACAGGCCACAGTTGATTACAGAAGTGATTGTTTCTTGCTATGAACCTATCTAAAGTCGCGAGTCATAATTCGGCTCGGGTAGCCAACTGTCTTAAGACGCCCTCCTCATGGACCAAACAATAGTCTCCATCGTTATGCTCTTTTTCTTTGACATTCAGAAAGAATACCCGCCGAAAAAATGGTATCGCTCAACTACACACCGTACGCCGTGAAACGCCCGCCAGAACCAGATGGGTGGAAACAAAGACAATGACATGCCGGAAACCTTTGTACACGAGATGTTTCCGATCCGATCATGCACACTGCGAGATCGATCGGCAGATACCGGATCCAATTACTTCCAAACCAATCATGCAGCCGCCGCAACAGTTTGCGAGGCGCCAGTAATCGGCGGCTCTGGCCTTGACTCTTCCTCTTCCTCCTGGTTAGCGATCTCGCCGCCGGCTTCGCGCTCAGCCCACGCGCCCCAGAGGCCGCGCTTGCCACGGACTCTGATGGCACCGCCTATTGAGCCCTCCTTCTGCTCGACCTTGATCGCATCCTTTGTGGCCAGGACGAGGCACTCGAAGAACATCTTGGTGGCGTCAGCCTTGGTCGTCCGGCCCTCGGGCAGGAGCTCCTGGAAGACGACAGCCGTCTTCTTCCGCTTCTCCTCGCTGTTGGCAGCCTCGGCGCCGAAGAGATCCCGAAGAATGTGGACAGCGTGCTTGGTGCCAATAGAGACCGGGCCACTGTCAGCAGGGTGGACCAACGGAATTGTGGTTTCGTCGAACGCTGGCAAGGCTGTGCCGTCAGCGAATCCATCGTCGTCGTTAAGAGCCGCTCCATCATCACCGGGGATGTCCAAGATGGTGCCATCAGGGCCAACGGATCTGTCACCGAGCCCTCCAGTCGGACCAAGAATGGTGTCATCATCGTCGCCAAGCTCAAGGCGTGGTGACTTGGAGGTTGTATTCTCGTTGTCGCTCATGTCAGCGATGCCGCTGTCGCGCTTACGCTTGAGCTCGTTGGTGGGGTGTAGTGCCTCCAGAGACAGAAGTCCATGGAGCTCGGGCGCCCATGCCTTGCTACGGCCGTCGCCCATGATGCTCGAAACAAAGCCGCCGTTGTGCTTCATTTCCAAAAGAGCCAATAGATAGGGATCTCTGGAGATGAAGCTGGGCTCCTTGAGGATGTTGTCATGTGATTGCTGCTGCTCTTTGATATGCGCACTGGTGAGCTGGGTGGCAGCGTCCAGGGCAAACACCTTCTTCTTCTTGGACTTCTTCTGAGGAGCGGGCTCAGCATCCTCAGCCTCCTGGCCCGGCTCGTAGATGCTGTGGTTGTTCAAACGCTTCCATTCCTCGAGGTCCCGGGTAATGTTCTCGTCAATATCTGAAAGCGGTGATTCAGAGATACGATCGCGTGCGGGATCATGGACACCAGCCATACCAGGCATAGCTGACTGGTCGGCGACGTTGAAGTGGAGATCGTCATCGTCCATTATAGCATCACCTTCGGCGTCCGCAATCATCACTCCATCCATAGCCATAGAGTCTTCCATGCCCTTGGGCGGGCGGATATCGAGTTCGCTCAGAAGATCGTCCTCGGTAGACCGAGCAGCAGGGGCGTCTCGTCCAATTTCGACGCTGTGGTCCATACCCTTGGGAGGGCCGTCAAGGGGCCCGAAGTCGAGTTCGAGGCCGAGGTCATCGAGAACCATGCCAGTATCCAAAGCCATGTCGTCGTAGTTATCAGTCTCAAGGAACTGGCTGTTGTTATAGTCCTCCTGGAGATTGATGTCACGGTTGTTGTTTGGCCGGCTGCGTGCTTTACCGAAGTTTGTGCTGCTGGGCGTGGCATCGACTTCGTCCATCTGGCTAAGGAGGAAATCTGCATTCGGCATCGTGAAGGCGGGCAGGAGGTTGAGGTTATCAGCAGGCGTGATCCGATCTGGGATCATAAGGGCCTCGCGGTTAGTAGTGCTGAGGTTTTCTGGCAGGTCATTGTTGCCGGTCGTGCGGAAGGCCTAGAAGTGTAGCGAGTTAGCACGAATGAGCCTTAGCGAGGGTAATGGCCAGTAGAGCGGGCTTTGAGGAAGCGTACCATCTTGATTTTGAGCAGTGCTTCATTGCAGTCGTCCAGCAGGTAACGCGCTTTTCTGCTGTAGATTCTGACAACACCGAGCAGCAACTGGCCACTCAGGCGGAGGGCCATTGGCGCCTGGTTCGGTGTAATGATGGCATCGACGCTGTCCGGGAGGTTGGACTGCAGAATGTGTGTCTTTGAGAGCTTGCGCTCAAGATTGGCCGAAAGCCAGACGCGAGCCAACGGCCCGGTCTTCTGAAGTAGTGTTTCCGAGTAGAACATTTCAGCGACGCGACGGCGGCGCGAAGTATGGAGAAGCTATGAATGGCAAAGCTTGGCTAAAGGAGGCGATCTATGTTGCTGGTTGAAGCTGCCACATGGAGAGTAGGTGGCACGGTGATGCTAGACAAGGGAGCTCGGTACGCGTCGAGGGGTCTACGCGTTGGTGCAAAGACTGCCCAGGATCCGGGACCCTTGCAATGTCACACACGAGCTCTATAAATGCTCGCACGCCCAGTAGCCGAGAAGGCAATCAGGACAATCGTAAGAGCACGTCTGGTGCAGGGTCGCAAGCTGTACGCGTGGGTGTGCAGGTGCGGGTGTTTGTTGTTGGAGGTGTGCACGACACCGCGTGGCTAGCGTCGTTTGTGCGGCAGAGGAGCCAGCAGCAACAACGCGTGCGCCGGGTTGCGCGCGTGCGGGAAATGACGCCGAGCCGAGAGAGCGAGAGGGAAATTTGTGCGTGACAGCAACGAGTGTCTGTCGGGCCGGTTGCGCAGCGAGGACGGGGATGCGCGCGCAAGGAGAGTTGCGATTGTGGTGGTTGTGGTGGTGGTGGTGATTGGGAGGAGAGACGGCAAGATCGCGAGTGAAAGGCGGTCCGGGTGGGAGGTGGCCTTGCGCCAGCAAGAGGCAGGAGCAGAGGAGACAGACGGGCAACCAAGGGAGGGGGGGGTCCCGCAGGCGCGGGCACTGGTGGGCCTTGAAACGACGGGCGCGGTGGCCCACCCAGCAACGGGCGAGAAAAAGATGTGGCTGGGGTCAGGTCGGGGGCTGCCATGTGGACGGAGCGGTGCAGGTGGCTGGCAACAACGAGGATGACGGACTCGGACAGCAGTGCTCCACAGCAGGGTGTTCTGCGCGCCATCATTGGCTCCCGGACAGAAGCCATTCCTCTGATGCTTGCGACAGGAAACTGCTTCCGCCCAGGTCAATGTTACCCCTGTCCTTCCGCCCACGTCACTCGAGCTTTGTGCACGCTTCAACGACCGGACAAGTATCATGCCTGTCGACGACAATGCCCCCAGTCGCAGTGTTTGTCACCTTGCGCCTCACTCGTTTGGCTCCCTTGGCACTTCAGAATATCGGCGGAGAAGCAGCAGCAGCACTGCGGCGGTGTCTGTCCTGCGTGTGAAGGCTTCCAGCTGCCACGAGAGGGGTGTCACGTTGCGGAAGTGCTTCGAGGGACTTCCCAGAGAGGTGTTCAGGCCAGGGACCTTCGGCGGCCAAAACAAAATACCAGAATAGTAAATCCCACAGTCACACGCTCACCCCCAGAGCATTCCGGTATGTGTTGTTGGGAGGAGACCAGCAAGACAAGTCGACGGCGATGCTGAAGCACAAATGCAGCTGCCATATTGGCAGACCTCGTGCTGGCAGTTGTTATTGAGTTCGGGTGGGTAGCGCCAGTCCTCTGGTCCCCATGTGCATCTATTGTACCTCATAAAGTGAACTGTCGCATTGGCATGCCCGTGGTCAAGTCTCTCTTTGTCGTGGTCCCTTGGAGGACGGATAGGGCTGGCTGCAAGCAGTTTGGCCGCGAGCCGTGCGCCAAGGGGCGGCCGACAGGGTGGATCTTGCATGACATGCGACTTGCCAGGTCGAGGGCCAAAGGGAGCATGCAATTGACGGAGCTCGAAAGCACCACGCTGGCTGTTCCACACACTTTCGCCAAGTTGCAGATCTGTACCTGCCAGCTTGGATCTCAGCTCGACATACCTGCGACCGCCAACGCCAACGACGACTCTCGTACATATTGCCCTCCCGAATACCTCCGCCCGAACTGCACTCGACGACTACCAACCCACCGCTTTCTACCGTAAACCTTCGACAAGTCAATGTCAACTTGAGCGGTGCTGCATCTCGACATCGATCCCTCCCCTGGCGATGCACTCTGGACGCCGCTGACGCCTTCTCGCAACATTCTTCGACCAGTCCCAAGACCACTTCTTTGATGCCGTCGCCTCGCCGCTTTTCCCTCCACCGGTCTTTTTGAGCAGGATGTCCTGGGCGTTCTCGGGCCAGAAGGCTAAAGATGGCTCCTTGCTACCCGTAGCCGTTCCCAGCTTCGACGATGCAAGCAATGGCCGGTATGACGGCCACGATGCCTCCTCGCCAGACGAGCGCGCGCGCTCCGATGCGAGACGACCTGGCCATATCAGAACTACGTCCGCGCAATCAAGGGTACGCCTGCCACTTGTCATCTGCAGCAAGACACCGTTCGGGACAGCTGTCTCCCCTGAGCACTGCGACTAATGAGACTTGCCACGTAGACAATGGCGGACCAGTTCGCAGTCATGACGCCCGCCGAAGCAGTGTCCCGACTCCAGACTTCAGAGGCAAACGGCCTGACGGAAGCAGAAGCTATCACGCGACTCCGAAACCATGGGCCGAACGAGATCCCCCACGAACCACCCGAGCCGCTCTGGCTCCGCTTTCTGAAGCAGTTCCAAGAGCCCCTGATTATCCTGCTCCTGATGTCGGCGTTTGCATCCCTGCTTGTTGGGAACATGGACGACGCCATCAGCATCACCGTCGCCGTCACGATAGTGATTACTGTTGGCTTCGTCCAAGAATACCGATCTGAGAAGTCGATAGAGGCACTCGATCGCCTCGTGCCCAATCATGCGCACCTTGTCCGAGCACAAGCCCCACGTCCCCCGAACTCGTCAAGATCCCCCGCCTGGCCTCCCGCAGTCGATGACCCGAGCGATAGAGATCCGGCTGCCGGCACAGAAACACCTGGGGAAGAAATGATGTCATCAACATCTTCCAAAGTCATGGCTAGCCAGCTTGTGCCAGGCGACCTTGTTCTATTCACTACGGGCGATCGAATACCGGCAGATATCCGTGTCACTATGGCGTCTGACCTCACCATAGATGCTTCGAATCTGACAGGCGAGACAGAACCTGTAAGAGTCACAGCGGATACCCGGAAGGGCCGTTCGCGTTCAAACTCGCACTCTGAATTTGGGCTTGGGATCATGCGCCAGTCCAGCCCTGCGAATTTGGCACCCCCGTCCACGAATGGAACTGGTCGCAGTGGAGCCGCGGATGAGGCAATCCACAACATTGCGTACATGGGCACCTTGGTGAAGTCTGGCCATGGACAAGGAGTGGTTTTTGCGACAGGAGGAGACACTCTCTTTGGCACGATAGCAACCAGTGTTTCCGGGACGGAGAGTCCCCGCTCACCCCTGCAGCTAAGCATGGACGAGCTCGGTTCTCAGCTCACCAAGATTTCGGGCGGCATCATCGCACTGATCTCGCTGGTAGGGTTGTTGCAGGGCAAGAAAGTGTTGGAGATCTTCACCATATCCATCTCTCTGGCCGTTGCTGCAATTCCTGAAGGGCTTCCGATCATTGTCACTGTGACCCTTGCACTTGGCGTGCACCGTATGGCGAAGCACTCCGCCATTGTCCGCAAAATGCCGAGCGTGGAGACCCTTGGTTCCGTCAATGTGGTGTGCTCAGACAAGACCGGTACGCTCACAATGAACCATATGACAGCAACCAAGATGTGGTACTTTGGCGTGCCCGACCCTATCAACGTGGAGGGCGATGCAGAGCTGGATGAGAAGAAACCAGACTCGGCCACATTCAGGATATTAAGAATCGGGAACATCGCCAATAACGCCAGATTGGCTCATGGAGCGAGAACGATATTCGCCGACACGCACAGCAAGGACCCAACTCCTACATCGCGATGGGTCGGTCAGCCTACCGATGTCGCAATGTTGGACCTCCTTGACAGCTTTAAAGAGCACGACGTTCGCGAGTCTATTGGCCCCCGCTCTGCTGAGATGCCGTTCAGCTCATCCAGGAAATGTATGGGTGTCGTGATCGAAGCTGCGTCTGGTAGCAATGATAAGGGCCATGCTTACCTCAAAGGGGCAATCGACAAGGTCCTGGACGCGTGTGACAGCTATCTCACTGCAGACGGCCGTGAGGTCGTCATGGATTCAAGACGTCGCCGAGAAGCGCTCCAGGCCGCTGAGAAGATGGCGGAGACCGGCCTGCGAGTGCTGGCCTTTGCGAGCGGCGCAGTCGCAAGATCATCGCGGGGCGCAGGATACTCAACACGCAGTAGTACACCCGCCAGCGACGTGCAGGCACACGACAACATATATACAGGCTTGACGTTTGCCGGACTTGTGGGGATGAGCGACCCGCCTCGTCCTGGTGTTGCCAAGGCCATTCGTCGACTGATGCGTGGTGGTGTTCGTGTCATCATGATCACAGGCGATGCCGCGACGACGGCATATGCGATTGGCAAGCAACTAGGCATGCACATTGCCACAGCACGGGAACACACGTCGAGCCAAGTTGCTGTCAAGCCCGTGCTGACCGGAGATGAGGTCGATGCAATGTCACAAGACGAGCTAGCGGCTGCTCTGCGGATCACTACTATTTTCGCGAGGACGAATCCTGACCACAAGCTCAAGATCATCCGTGCCCTGCAGTCTCGGGGCGATATAGTTGCCATGACTGGCGACGGGGTCAATGATGCGCCCGCCCTCAAGAAGGCAGACATTGGCATTTCGATGGGCCTTAATGGCACCGACGTTGCTAAGGAGGCGTCCGACATGATCTTGACCGACGACAGCTTCAAGACGATCCTCCGTGCCATCGAGGAAGGCAAAGGAATCTTCAACAACATCCAGAATTTCATCACGTTCCAGCTCAGCACAAGCGTCGCCAGTCTCACCCTCGTACTGCTCTGCACTGCCCTCGGCTTCAAGACGCCTCTCAATGCCATGCAGATTCTGTGGATCAATATCATCATGGACGGACCTCCAGCTCAATCCCTAGGCGTCGAGAAGGTCGACCCGGATGTCATGTCGCGCCCGCCACGGTCGCGCACAGAACCAGTCCTGACTCGAGCACTCCTTCAACGCGTCCTCACTTCGGCGGCGATCATCACGGTAGGGACAATGGCTGTATACATCTCCCAGATGGCCGACGGCGCCGTCGACCGCCGCGACACGACCATGACGTTCACCTGCTTCGTACTCTTCGACATGTTCAACGCGCTCTCGTGCCGGTCCGAGAGCAAGTCGATCCTGCGCGGCGAGGTGGGCATCTTCTCCAACAAGCTCTTCAACTGGGCCGTCGCGCTCTCCCTGCTGGGCCAGCTACTCGTCATCTACTTCCCTTGGCTGCAGAACGTGTTCCAGACCGAGGCTATCAGTGTGCTCGACCTCGTGCGCCTCATCATGCTCACTAGCACGGTATTCTGGGCTGACGAGGCCCGCAAGTGGTACAAGTACGGCCGGAGGCGGCTGGGCGGGTACAGCCAGGCTGTGTAGAGTCGTGACTGGCGATAACCGGACTTGGAGGTCAGGGGTGCAAAAACGGGGGAAAAGGGGAGAACAAGCATATTCGTTGGATCGCAGAGACGGGCGTGCAGCATATGTACATCCTAGTATATATCGAGACGGCAGACGGTTCGAATCATATGCTTCAACTATAACTACCCGCATGCCCTGCGCGGCGTCCACCTCTGACAGTGACCACGATCATGTTGCCTGAGATTAGCAACATACGTTTGTGAATGTTGGGAAAGGTCGACGAGTTGTTTCTCACTGTCGCATTCAATGGGTGTATGAACCTGGCGCATCTGTCACGTCTTGCACGGGTGATGCTGGAAAGTGAAGAGGGGATGGTGGACGAGCGCCATGAAAGAGTTCCTTTGCTTTCTCGGGGGTCCTCGTGCGTGAGCTATCTTTTCGCGATTGCGGTCAGCTCTTAACAGCCGGTACAAAACACTCTCAAACGGCCGGACCTTGGGCGTTGTCTTTGGCGGTGGCCAGATCTGGCCCTCTACATGACACTGGTCGTCCTCTCTCGGTAGTCTCGATGGTTCGTTCGTGGCTCTCTTCTCCCCCTTTTGTATCTGCTAGGACGGCCTCTTCCTCTTTCCCAGGCCCACCCTCCCGACCCGTGAAATTCCAGCCCTCACGACAACATCGTCGTCAGGAAACGCCGGCGTTCTTTGTGGGCCCGTGGCGAGAGACTGTCTGTCGTCTGGTGCCACGGCCACAGTCAAGGCCGCGGCGGCGGCGGCGGACCGCGCGATATCCCGCCGTCCCGTGTACACGGCGTCGATGAGCATGGCGAGATGCGCCTGGTCTTCTCTCAGGGACTCGATCCTGGCTGCGATGGCCTCCTCACAGGCTAGTTTTCTCTCGACGGCGGAGGCGAAGCGCTCGAGGAGGGCGTTGTGGTCTGATTCCCTGTTGGTTTCCTTGTGTAAGGAGTTTTCGAGGTGGGACAGGATATCTATGGTGTGATATGGAAAATGAGATCGCCAAGGGGACTCACATTTTCTTCGCCTGGAGTGTGAATTGGCTCGCGACCTGGTCCTTCCACAGCCCAATGCCAGCCTCGTAGTCCTCTGCAATTCCAGCATGGTTCTGGGCGCGAGCTTTCTTCAGATTGTCCTGTATATTGATACAACGAGAGCCGCGACGGCGAGATGAAGTTTGTCAGCATGATCAGGATCTTGAGCAGTCTAGGTATCGTTCCATAGTCAAAGACGTGCTGCGAGGGAGACGGTGGGGAGTGTGATGCAGGTCAGTGGCAGGGATGAATGTTCACGTACGATGTTCTGCATTGCCCTTGGAACAACACCGACGGCGTTGTTTCTGCCCTCCTGGCTCATATTATCATGGTCCGACTGGTCGTTGCCCGGGTCACTTGGGACGGCAGCTTTTGATCGTCGGGAACGAGGCATCTTTGTTGTCTGTTGGCGTATATGTGCCGTGGAGGGATTCACAGATGTCAAGCAGAATGATGAAGTCATGCAAGGGACTGGGAAGATTCGAAGGCTATCCATTGTGAAGAACATTAGTGCTTGCAGACGCTCTGAGGTCTTATTTTGTCGCTGTTTGTCGTTGCCCAACTCGACTTACACGACTGGGAGCCATGAGGAAGGAGCGACCCACCGGAACAGCCAAGCCTAGCGCGGTCCCACAATTGAATCCATGGGTGGCCGAGACCGCTATCGCGGGTGCTTGGGCAGCTGGAACCAACTGCATTTGGCTTATCAGTCCGTATCCGCGCCTGCCCCATCCAAAAAAATTGGCAGGAGACCTGCGGCGACGCAGCCCCACCCGACTTTGCTCCCCGGATCGCATTCTCTCTGTGCATTTTGCCAGTCGTCCGCTCAAGATTGTTACAGTCATTTTCCCTGGTTGAGTTTACATTGTTATTTGTCGTCATCGCAGCACATTAGCGGATTCGTCATGGGTCTCTCCGGCCCCAAGAAGTAAGACAACCTGCGTGCGCCCGCCGCTGCGACAACCAACCTGGGCTTGGTCTCGTACTGACTGAGCACGTCTCTCCTACAGCAAGCGGAAGATCAACGAGGACCCGAACAACACGCGATGGAGCCGTGACGAGACGACCTTTGGCCAGCGTATCCTGCGCGCGCAAGGATGGGAACCAGGCCGGAACCTGGGCGCCAAAGATGCTGCGCACGCCAGCTACCACACGGCCGCCAGCTCAGCGCCCATCAAGGTCGTTCTAAAGGACGACTTCCTCGGCCTGGGCGCCAAGATCCGCCAGAAGCAGAGTGACGAGTGCACAGGGCTCGACGTCTTCAAGGACCTCCTCGGCAGGCTCAACGGCAAGTCGGAGGAGAGCATTGAGACCGCGCGCAAGGCCCGATCCGACATCAAGACCAACCTCTACGTCGAGCAGAAGTTTGGCCTCATGCGTTTCGTCAGCGGAGGGCTGCTCGTGGGCGACCAGATGCAGGACTTGGTGACGAAGAAGGAGGAGGGCGACTTGGTCAAGGTGGAGCCTGAGGATGTCAAGATCAAGGAGGAGGAGACTTCTGATTCCGAGAAGACTTCATCGAAGAAGGACAAGAAGTCCAAGAAGCGGAAGGCCGATGACGGTGAGCAGGACGAGACGGTAACGGAGAAGTCGCGCGACAAGAAGAAGCGGAAGAAGGCCGATGCCGAGAAGGACGAGGACTCGTCTGACGAATCAGCGAAGAAGAAAAAGAAGAAGAAGTCGAAGAGCGCCAGCGATTCCGACGATGACTCTGCCAAATCTAAAGACAAGAAGAAGAAGCGGAAAGAGAAGAAGCTCAAGGAGGCCGAAGCCGCCGAGAGTGCCGCCACATCAGACGTTGAGGACGCCGAGAAGCGGAGGAAGAGGGAGAAGAAGGAGAAGAAGCGGAGGAAGCAGGAGGCCGCGGAGAGCACCGCGAGCTCGACGCCGATGGTCGTGGACACGCCCGAGGCGAGTGGCACAGCGACGCCAGTCGAGACTGGCACGTCCACACCGACAGCGATGTCGGCGCGACACTACGCGCGGTCCAAAAACATCGCGGCCAAGAGGCAGGCTATGGCCGAGATGAAGTCCTTGAACCAGGTGAGCATCCGTTTGTGTGGGAGCTGTGCGTACATTCTTACTGACTACTTGATAGATTTTCATGGTCAAGCCCGTTTGATTTTGACACAAGCTTTAGCGATTTGATTGTTTCTACATAGATACAGATAAACAAGATACCCAATACACTTGGATTCTGGTTATTCAAACCACGTGGTACCTATCTAGCGATAAAGACTCAGACGGACGTACAACCGGCGATCGATGACCAAGATGTCCCAGCAAGGGTTCGGAGATATCAACCTGGCCCGGTCGATGACCCGCCAGACTTTCTCATAAGCACAGAAAAGGGTGCTCTCGCCAGTGATCTATGACAATGAATATCGTCATGTCTCGAATGATACGCGAGATGAAGCCTCCCCACAGCAAGCGGCTCTGTGCCGGATCTTTGCTTTCTAGCGGCTATGGGATGGAGGAAGAGCCCCAACGTTGTCGGGTACCACCATTTTGATTGTGAGGCCCAAAAACGCCCATTAGGCAGGTACAGTGAAACATGAAGTAGATAACTAGATTCAAGCCTCTTCTTCCCAACGCGAGAGGGGCTTTACGAAGGAGAGGAAAGATGACGACGACCCGCGGCGGCTGACTTTTGACAAGCCCGCTGCCAGCGCACCCGACGATGCAGGCAGGACCCTGCTTCACGGGCGGTGGTCCCAGGCTGTACAAGTTAGGGTTCAGGGGTCCATTGCGCTCAGGCAGGCAGGCATGCACGGCATGGCACTCGCCCGCCGCCCAAGCACGACGTGTGGCAGAGATCCCGCGCCGCGGAGACTTGTGCCTGGACTGGTCCGCAGATGGGCGTCAAGGTTCACAGCGCGGCTTCGCTGTGTCTCGTGGGTCCGGGCCCTTGCCCGAGCGGACAACAGGCTCATTGGGTGGCTTGTTTAGCAACGAAGCAAGGTCGCAGGAAGTAGGGTAGGGTGTCGTGTTTGAGGATCGAGGATTCCCACTTTCGGTGCCCGAAAACCTCGAGCAGACAGACCAAGCAGACGTCCGTCCCGGGTTTAGAGTTTCGAAACCCTTGCCAGGAGATCTTGGGAAAGTGATTGGCTGACCTGAGGGGGAGGTGGGGAGCATGCCCGAAAGCCACCAACGTCATCTGGCCAGTTTCCTGCGGGTCAGCAGGGCAGCGCAGCGCAGGGTTGTTGGCGGAGTCTCAAGCTCGAGTCGGCCGGCCACGGGGAAAGAACAATCCTCATTGTTCGCGGCTCGTCAGGGACAGCGTCCCACCCGCACATACTGTGGTCTACAGCGATGGACGTGATGGGGCCCCAGGCCCAGGGTTTTCCATTGCGGCCCTGGTTGTTGCGTCTTCCCTCAACTGCCGTCCGCCTCGTTGCCTGAACCAGCCCCGCTGGTAGAGCTGGCTGGCCCAGACACAGCCACTTGACATTACCGAGCGTCCATGGTCTTACCTTGTCTCGTGCCCAGATGGAGGGGATGTGCACATGGCCAACCCAGCTTCCCAGGCGCTGTGATGAAGGCATGGAAAGCAATACAAATCTGCTGTAGAGTCCCGTCTGCTTCGCCTTGGTCGTCGTCGTCGTCGTCTGATCTCCCTCTCGAGTTTCCACAACAGTGTTCACAAACTGCAGCCATACCTCGTTGCAGAGCCGGGCTGTCCAGCTTGCACAAGCACAGCTCCCGTCAAGTCGAGTCACCCCAGCCTATCACCGCCCCCGGTCCGCACCGACGGGCAGGCCCAAACCTGTTCCTGGTCGTGACGTAGAACCGGCGACATCTACGGCCCCGCAGGCCCAGCCCAGGCTCTCGCTCGCAGGCCCGCCCCAGGGCCGCCCGAATCGATCGGCACTGCCTCCAGTCCCATTACCTCCCCACGGCAGCCATGTATTTCTACACCTCGACAGGTTAGCCCACCTTTCTTCGTCTGTTTCCCATCCCATAGACCAGCGATCGTCTTGCCCCGATCATCTTCTCCATTTTCCGCTTCCGGGCGCTGGAGCGAACCTCTGCGAGCCTACTCAGCATCAACTCGATCTGCACCACACGCCCTTCCTCCAACACAACACTACTCAAGAGACTGACCGTCGCACAACCGCCATCATGTACACCACCACAGCGCCCCGTGAGCGCTACAGCAAGTACAAGAAGGTCCTGTACATGGAGCCGCCCACAAACGGGAGCATGACCGTCGCCCGGCGCACGACGACCATCGTCCCGCCGCCCGCTCCCCCGCCGCGGCCTCGGCCCATCACTCCGCCGCCCGTCGTCTGCCTGCCGCCTCCCCCTCCGCCGCCGCCGCCGCCTGAGCCCATCCCGGAGCCTCCCGTGGTCTGCCTCCCACCACCACCGCCGCCGCCTCCTCCTCCGCCGCCGCCGCAGCCGGAGCCGTGCATCGACGACATCATCGTCGAAGACGACTCCCCGATCGACTGCATCGCCGTGGACGTCGAGCCGTCCGTCGCCTCCTCGAGGTCGTCGCACAAGTCCAAGAAGCACCACAAGAAGCACCACCACAGCCACCACCACTCCCGCTCCCGCAGCCGCGAGGTCTACATCGAGCGCGAGCGCGAGCTCGTCCCCTACCCGGTCCACGTCCCTGTCCCCGTCCCCGTGCGGACGGAGCCGCAGTACGAGACGTTCCGGTACGTCGATGCCCCGCGCCGCCGGCGCGAGGAGGAGCGGCAGGACCGCGATATTGTGATCGAGGACCGGAGGGTCAGGCGGTACATCGACTACTGAGTTGGCTCTCCGTGGGAAATGGGAGGGCGTATTTTCGTTCTTGTCAGCAGGTAGATTTTTCTTCTCTTACGAACCGGCAGATATGGGGGCCGTTCGTTGTGACGGTGACATGTTTTTTTGGTGGTGTCTTCTTTTTGCTTTGGTATATACCTTGCTTCTTGTCGGTGGTATTTTTCTTTTGAATGGTATCATTTCTCTATTAGCTTACCATGGGGTGGGTTTCTCTCTTGCAAGCTTGTTCCTGCGCAAAGCTTCAGCTGGTCCAATACGGGGAATGAGCTGTGGACATGACACGCTACACGTATGACGATGTCACGAACCGAATAAATCTGGTTAAACACATGTTACTGTGCGTTTTATAATGTAAGAAAGCTTCGGAATCTTTGACAGCCTGCACGGGGATGAGATATCCATGTGAGATTAGTAGGATGTTTCGTTTACGTCTCTATTCGTACTTGGGCGCAAGCTGAACATCAGAAGCGGCTTAACTGTGTAATATTCTCCAACCTCTTGCACTTGATGTTATGCGCCACACCGAGGTGCAAGGAAGACAGATTGATGCCTCTGCTGCAAAGTCTCAGCGTGGACTCTGCGGGGAAACACCGGATCAAGTGCATTTATGTTCTAGGTCGTCTTTATCTCTTTTGTTCAGTCGCAGAAGTGGTCCCTTGAGTCTAAAGAGGGCACTATCGTGCCTCCGCTGTGGTCTGTGAAGGCATGGAATTCGGGGCTTGGCGGTCATGTGGGACCCCACCGCCAGCGCCTTCTCGTCGGGGTCCGGACACTATTAGCACCGTCGCGGCGTCACGGCATCCACACCACCCCGTTGCTTCTCCATCGTAAAAAGAGCGGCGAGCCCACAACCCAGCGGCCATGGACGACGAAGACGACCAGACGCCCGATAGCAGCTCCCACCGCGACCCGAGCCCCCACGATCCAGCCGACCCAAATGACCCCAACGATCCCAAGAAGCCCCGGGCCTGCGAGGCCTGCCGTGGCCTCAAGGTGAAATGCGAGCCCGACCCAGGCAACATCGACGGGCCGTGCAAGCGGTGCGCAAAGGCCGGCCGCAGCTGCGTCGTCACGCAGCCTACACGCAAGCGCCAGAAGAAGACCGACAGTCGTGTCGCGGAGCTCGAGAAAAAGATTGATGCCCTGACGGCGACGCTCCAGGCATCCAGGGTGCCGCCTGGCGCGTCAGCATCATCGTCACCGTACCCGGCTTCCCATCACGGCGGTGCGCCCAGTGTCGTGAACGGAGGCTACGCGAGTCACCATGAACCTCCAGGGCGTGCTCGATCTGTGGACCGGCGTACGAGTGCTGCATCGTCATGGGCGTCTGTGCCTCCGCGATCAACGCAACAGGCCTTCAGGCGAGGGCTAGGCATCGGAGACGCCATCTTGCCCTCCGACGTGACCTCTGGCAGCCACAGCCAGAAGCGCAAATTCTCAGACGAGCCTTCCAATCGCCCGGCCTCAACCGGCCTCCCAGATCACCGGCTGGCCCCTGGCCCTCCTCAGCGACCGCCTCGCGACCCGAACCAGCAGGTTGCCGACGTTGTCGACCGCGGGATCCTCTCCATGGACCAGGCTACCGAGCTCTTTGCACGTTACACCGATCACATGGCGCAACACCTACCGATAGTCATCTTTCCTCCTGATATGACAGCTCAGCACGTCCGCAAGTCGACGCCGCACCTCTTCCTCGCGATCCTCGCGGCCGCAGCCTCTGAGCTCTCACAGATCCAGCGTATACTGGTGAAAGAGTTGACGCAGCTCATCGCGGACAAGGTGGTCGTCATCGGTGAGAAGAGCATGGAGCTCGTGCAGGCCATCCTCGTTGGAGTCATCTGGTACTTCCCGCCCGAGCACTTCGAGGAGCTCAAGTTCTACCAGTTCGTCCACCTCGCTGGCGTCATGGCCATCGACATCGGGCTCGGCAAGCGCAAGGCCAACGCCAAGTCCCGGCTGATCCCATACACGTGGCGGGACCACCCGTTCCGCAAGAGTCCTCTGCCAGACCCGACGTCCATTGAGTCGCGGCGGACATGGCTGGGATGCTACTTCCTCGCGGCGAATGTGTCCATGGCGCTGCACCGTCCGAATCTCATCAGGTGGAGTTCCTTTATGCAGGAGTGTCTGGACGTGCTGACGACGTCGCCGGATGCTGCCCCGACGGACAAGAACCTGTGCCACCTGGTCTGGACACACCGGCTAGCCGAGGAGATCGGCGTGCAGTTCTCGATGGACGACCCAAGCATCCATGTAGATGTATCGGAGGCGAAGGTGCAACATGCACTTAAGGGCTTCGAGCGGGACATTGTCAGGTACAGAGACTCGATACCGGCCGAGGAGAAGCGGCGTAGGTCTTACCCAACCCTCCCACAACCATTAATTGCCCTTCCCAGCTCCCACTGACACCCGCTCGAAAGCCTCCCTCATCCTCGCCTTCCACGTCGTGAGCCTGTACATGCACGAAATTGCCCTGTACGTCGACAAGGCCGACGAGTTCCGGCCCCCTCTCAACGCCGAGGCCCTGCGCGACCCGATCCCCGCGCTCAGCGAGTCGCTCACGTCGGCGCACGTCAGTGCGCTGTCGTCCTGCCTGACCGCCATCGACGGCATCTTCGAGACTTTCCTCGCCATGGACATCCCCACGATCCGGTGCCTGCCCATCTTCAACTTTGTGCGTGTTGCGTACGCCGTCGTCGTGCTCATCAAGATGTACTTTAGCGCGAGCGCGCCGGGCTCCGAGCTCGGCAGGGTGTTCAGCAAGGAGGACATGAAAGTCCAGCTGTATCTCGACAGGCTGCTGGAGAAGTTCCGCGAGACGGCGGCGAGCGACAAGTCCCGCCCCGCGGGCAAGTTCCTGGTCGTGCTGATGATGCTGAGCGGCTGGTTCCGCAAGCAGGAGGGCGGCGGTGCTGCAGCAAGGAGTGACATTTCTACTCAGCCAGAAGATGTCCAGCAACAGCAGCAGCGGCAGGGTCCGGACGGCAGCGGCGGTGATAGCAGATCACTACAGCCACCATCGTTTGCCCGTGGGAACAGCAGCAGCAGCGCTCCGACTCCGCAGAGGCAAGCGCCGCAGGACTATCAACAGTATCACCACCAGCCACAGCAGCACAGCTCGGGGCAGTGGCAGCAGCAACAACAACCGCAGCACCAGCAGGAGTACCCGCAGGCCAGCACGCCGCTGCATCTCCTCTCCGAAGTCGCAACAGGTGGAGGTGCGGCCGAGCAGATCAGGCTAGAGCACCAACAACAGCAGCAGCAGCAGCAGCAACAGCAGCATCCCGATTGGACATCCTACAGCGCCGCTAACAGCAACAACAACAACGCCACGCCGCCCGGCGGGAACAGCAACGACGCAGGAGGCCAGTCCATCCCCTGGCTACCAGGAAGCTCCGGGCTGCCACCCGCCAGCGGCGGCGGCTGGGGCGAGGTTGACTACACGGCCGGCCTGCCCCTCGGGGGCGTCGGCGCGGGCGGGCTCGAGCAGGCGATGGACATGACGCTCACGGGCTTCGGCGGGATCATGATGGGCGGCGACGGCGGCGGCTCCTCCTCGATGGACCACATGCAGCAGCAGCAGCAATATCAGGCCATGGCCATGGCTAACCAGGACCAGGTCATCTCGTCGATCCTCGAGAGCCTGCCGATGAACCCGCCGGACGGGTGGTTTCAGTGAGATCTTTTTTTGTTTTTATTTTTATTTTATTTTTACAAGACACGATTGCGACCCTATATAGATAGACAACGCCAGCTTGAGAGCCAGAGGCAAAACCCCAACAAAGCACGAGTAATTATTATATCTTATGCCGAAATCTACCAAGAGGGTTTCATAACAACTTAAAGGAAAAAAAAGATAAAAAGAAATGCAGGCCGTGCAACACAAAGAGTGAAAAGACGGGGATGATTTCGATGTGCCCTGGGGCAAGCTTTTCAGAGTTTCTGTCTCGCTGTGGCGGAAGATTTGGGTTGCCTCTGCTTCCCCGCGATCGTGTTTACTTGTATTGTTCCTCCTCTCGTGTCTCGTGGAGTGGTGGGACTGCTCAAGAAGACTGCAACATTCTAGTCTTGTGGGCATCCTAGCAGACTGCATCTCGATTACTTCCACCTGAGCCACCCGGTCCGAGTCCGCGATTTCGCTAGTCGCCTGCCACTCACTGTAAGAACTATTTCAGATCTTTGTTGACTATCTTGCTATTCCTCACAAGCCCCGCAACTGCGCAGAACGAAACATGGTATCATATCACGGTTCGCACATGTGCGAGACAAGTTTCTTTCGAGTGGTATACATTTGTGGTACGGCAAGGTGACTATCTCGTCAGCCTGGTCGTGGCATACAGACAGTCGGGTTCGCTTACAGGCGCCAGTCCGTAGTCTTAGCCTGGACAGCCCCCCATCTGCGTAGACACATCTGCCGTTCTCCAAAATCAATCAGAATGCGCCATAACCCATGTGAAACGGCTGCAACCAGAAATCTACCATGCAAGTATGGTTCCAATTTGCCAGTCCTTCATCAGCTCTATAAGTGATATGCCGGCCGACACTGCCTTGCCTTGATGTTTGCCGTCAGATTCGTAGACTAGCAGTATGTTGTGACTTCTGGCAGACTTCAATCGACGTGTAGCCACCGAGCACTGGCGGGTTCATTCGCCGCTAGGGCCAGATTCTCCATATCTATCACTGGCATCGAGGCATTTGTGGACGGCCACCTCTTCGAGCATGCATGCCTGTGGCGTGAAACGGCATACGGTTGACTTTGTTTGTAGCAGCAGTGATACGCGCCTCGCTGGGTTCGTACGCAGATAGAATGATGCCGATATAACAGGACCCAACGAGTGGTGTAAGTCGTTGCGGCGGCGGCGATGTGAACTCAAAGGAATAGGATAGAATCTGCGTAGATGTGAAATGTTGTTTGTGCAAGCATCGAAACAAACCACTTCAATCCATGTAGAAATCGCCCTTGAGGATCCGCTCCTGCATAGCGTCTGGCCGTGCCCGCTCGGGCTGCTTTGGCCTGATCGCAGCCGCCTGCTGCGGGGGAGCGGGCATGTCGGGCACTGACTTGGCACGCTCCTGCTGCCCTACGTTGCGAGGTGGCGAGGACGAGAAGCTTGATGCGAACGTTGGCCGGGCACCAGACACGGAGCTCTCGGCACGAGATCTAAGCTGTTCAGACCAGTTGTAACCAGCGTCTGAGCGGCCAAAAAGCATGTCAGAAGTAGTTCTTGCGGTGGTTGTATTGCTTGCCTGAGAGATGCTCGGACTGCGGGCAGGGTTGGCCGTGTTTGAAACCCCGCGAGGGGGCGAAGGACGTGTGTTTCCTGAAGAGACGGTCCTACCATTCGGACTGCCAGAGCCTTGCCGTCCACTCAGCATTGCTGGGGCGCCAAAGCTCAACCGGCGGGTGAAAGGTGCGCTTGGTGGGTTCTTGGCGTACTCGTCCTCCTCGACGGCATTCTCGTCGATGGCGTCAGAACTAGTAGTAGAGATGCTTCCACGTCGGACATTGAAGGGGGTCGTTGTTGGATTCTGCGCAGGGCCAAGTCCCAAAGTGGTGACAGACAGTCGACGCCGCTGATCGCGAGCAGAGGCTGATGTTGCCGACTCTCTGCCGTTGCCGTTGCCTGCTGACAGGGAATTGCTCCGATGGAAGAGGTTGGTGAAGGCCGCAGTGGTGACAGAGCCTCTCCGGGTGTTGGAGTTGGGATCGCCAGACATGATGAGATGTGAACGGCTTCTGGGATCTGATGTGTGCGTGCTTGATGGTCGTTGCCAGGTCTCTTAGTCGATGCCGAGTGGACGCCGAGTGATTGCTCCTATGCCGGGCCTGACTTGGCAGTTGAAGAACGAGGCACTCTGCGTGGATGGACGGGTATGGGGGGGACGTGCTAATAAAGAGGGGATGACGATGACCACCAAACAAGTGTGTGGGGAAAATAGGCCGCTAGGACGCAAGTGAGGGAGACGAGGATGGGCTGATGCGATGGCTCGTGGCACGATTGGGATCTTTGTAGCAGAAGTAGTGGGCCCACGGACCACTAAAAATGCTTGACTCGTGGGGCGCAGCGATGCCCTGGGCGATGTATGGAGCAGGCGCTGGTGATAAGGACGCGGCGCGACGCCGACTGTGGATGGGGTTGCGATGGAGGCTGGGCTCGTCGACAATGACGAGGTGAGAGGTGCGTTGGCGAGGAGGCCGGGGTCAGGAGGGCGCTGGCACACCTCGGGAGCTTGGAAGCTTGGAGTTGGAGAGGAGAGCGGGGAGGTTGCGAGGCTGGCAGCCGAGTTCGATGCTGAAGCGGTTTGGTGTCGAAACTGAGTTTCTGACGGTGGGGCAGTCATGAATTGCTGGCGAGAGGGGAGTAGTCGAAAGGGGTCGTCCCCTCAAGGGCCGTGTTGGTCGATGCCGTGGGCAGGCGATACAATATGAGACCTTGTCTCAGGCGGTTGGGCGACAAAGGTGGGCGTGGTGTGGATGGACCTGCCGACTGGCTGATGAGTTGCTCCAGTGGACAGAACAGGAGAGAGAGCGGGATGTACTGGATCTGGAGGGGAGGAAAGGGGAAGGAAAAGAGTCGAGAGAGGTTCGAGGTTGCAGACGAGCAAGACAAAGGCGACAGACAGGATGAAGCATGTGCCGACCAGGGGGCAAGTGGACAGCAGACACCTGGGCGGCGGACAGTGGAGGGCCGGTGAGCTGGGTGCCGCAGCGTGGGATTGTTGGTGGGTGACGGGCAGGGGTGGGTGCTGGAGAGTGTGGGGGAAGGAGCAACGGGACTTGCTGTGAGCTGTGGTGGGTTGTGGTGAGACGGCCACGGGCATGTGTTGAGCTGCACTGCGCTGCCCAGAGATCTGTACCCTAAAGTAGGTATGCTCCTTGCACACCCCTTTTCCGCCTGCATGCCTCTGCAGCCCACTGTTGCAGTATGCGGAGCAAAGCACCCCTCCCGCATTGCTCTTTGGCAGTCTGAAGAGAGGCGCCGACACAGCCAGCCGTTCATTAACTCGCATCCGGACAACAGAGGGCCCCTGGTGGCGGAGATCCTGCCTGTCAGGGGGAGATTCTGTCGTCCTCGCGGTGCTGCACACGTCGCACAAGGGTCCATAGAACTACTCAAATCGCGTGGAGGCGATCGAGTATCTCGAGCAGGCAAACTGGACCACCATGACAAAGACGGCCTTATCTCGTTGCTCCTGCACTCTTGTTGAGTACGGAGTACAGTAGAGCTGCGTCCCCTTATCTGTGTCGTGGCCCGTGTCCCAGATCGACAGCCATCTGCGAGCCTTGGCCAATCAGCACAAGGACAAACGGCCTGGGCCTGCCCATCCCTCCCAGCCCAAGCAGCAAACGACATTAGTGACGTAGCGCCGTCCCCTTCCGGCCCCACTTGAGCGCGGGGTAGGGCCTTGCGTCTCCAGCAGGCGGAAGCAACCCCCGTCCTCCCCAGTCGTCGTGGCTTGCGACACCCTGGCCTAGCGCCCTCTGCATCCAAGGCCCCCTCGCTCTTTCCCCAGCATCAGATCTGGCTGCCCTGCCGAGATGCCTCCTCCTCTTCACGACCTCCGTCAAAGCAGTGTGTTTCTTGACATATGGAGGTCTTTTCTGTGCTTCGTCTTCACCCAGTACTGTTCCCCTCTCTCCCGGAGATTGCCCCCTTGAGGTCTGGCCACATCCAAGCTACACAAATCGCAGATGGATGGTACGAGATCCCCAGCAGCCGCCGCCCACCCTCCTCCAGCCGAGCACATGGGTAATCCCACACTCCCATCTGGCACCGCTGCACTTCCACTCGCCTCGATACAGCACAGACGTGCTCACTGAGCTCGCCAAGCAGCGGGAGGCCGCGTACCCTAGTCGCCTACCCCAGCACGCAGCAGCCCATCTCACCCATTCCCATCGTTGTGCGGCTGGCAGGGTCTGACCCATGCAATTGTGCCCTGGTGGCATGTCTACCCCATACCCACCAGCGATGCAGCCCTTCCAGGCGAGCCAGGTTGGCAATCGCTGGCGGGCTCGGGTCGGATGCCTGTCGTGACGAGCCACCAGGAGGAGCACGGCGCCTGTGTTAGCACCGCTCTTGGGCTTCTTCCCCGCATTCTGGGGCTGATCGCGCCTCTTGACACAAACTCTCTTCCGCTCCGCTCGGCTTGTCGCTCTTACCTCCAGGCACACTCGCGAGGAGTACAGGGGCCGCATGAGGAAACCATGTTCCTTGCCGTGTGGTTGATGCCTGACAGCTTTGACCTATGATTGATAGTCCAAGGAGGGGGCTCCGGAAGTGCCATGGGAGCCGGAGACGAGAACAGAGCCGATTCGACAACTCAACTGGGGAGCATTCTGCCAAGGCCCATGAAGCGGTCAGTCATGTTCCGACGTGACAAACCTCGTCCATTACTTCCATCTTCGATATGAGCGCATCGGTGCAGCGTGTTGTCAACCCAGACAGCCGCGCGTCAGGTCGTACGCTCCCTTCTCACGCAAGCACCCGATGATGCAGATTGTCCAAACTCAGTAAGATCTGTACACCGCAAGGAGCAGGTCGACCGTCAAGTTGAAACGAATAGATGGGGCCGCGCTACATTCTGGTTGGGAGAGACTGCTTGGATCATCCGCCATCCTGCCGTCTCCACGGGCCGATCTTCGCAGCGTGTCATTCAAGTCACACGGACAGAGAAGGTGGTGTGTGCCTTGCTGTGCGAAGACATTCAGCTTCCGATGAGGCCGGCTGCCCGTCTTATCTTACCGCCAGCGACTTGGAGTCGTGGAACACGACACTGGCTCTCCGATCACGTGGCTGGCCGTACGAGGCAAGACGCGCGACGGCAACCAGGCTTGTGACCAGTACCACGACACAGAAACAATGGAGTAGAACAACCGAAGCCACGAGCCTGCAACACGACACGTGCTTTCTAGAACTGTCGTACGAGCATTGTACAACGGCTCGCGAGTTGCTGAATTCATCGTCGTGCTCGATGGCTGAAAATAAAGATGGTGTGCATGCAGCCCAGTGTGGCACCAGCCCAGTGTGGCACCAGCCACAGTCTTGCTTGTAGCATGCTCATGGCGCTTTTCCCTTTTCTGAGATCAAGACGCTCGCTCCTCTCCTGCTATGCAATAAGCATACGTACCTACTCGGGTCTGCTGAGTTATGTGCCCATGGTTCAGTAGCGGCTAGCCTCCGTTTGCTTGTTTGGCAGACAGAGATCGGGAACGTGAAAATGGTTGCGTAGAACGATCACTCGATATGGGCCGTGCTGACGTGCTTTCATACACGAAATACCCAGGACTCGAGAACCTTTGTTGCTTGAAGGAGACATTAGTGAGTGACACATTGTGCCAAGAGACGCGATCGTGGGCAATGTAGAATTATTACGTTCTGGGACCTTCGCACTGAGCTCAGCCAGCTTGCTCGTTGAACGTTTGCGCTTTCGAAATTGGTCCTTGCAGGAGAGAGGAGGAAAGGATACGGGCGAGGCGTGCTACTTGCCGGACGGGCTCGCAGCAATACTGTATGTGGCAGTACAATCCGTTCGGGGCACAAAGATCACATCTTCGATGTGTCTATGGACTTATGAAGCGGGTTGTCCGTGAATGAACTGCGACATTACTTGAAAACCAAGCCTACCCGGCGTTAATCTATTTCTATCGTCACTGATATGTGAGCTCATCTAGTTTTACGTTCGACCTCCAGCACCGTCTGCCCAAAGGGCCATCCCGAACACACATGGTCTGACACTCCGCCGGACGTTCCCCAACCCCCTCGCCCCCAGCTCATCTCACGGATACCGTGGCTCCCTCGCGTCCCCAGTGCCCGACGAGCGCGTTGGCGACCTCGGCGCTCGCGGTGATGACGACCTCGTGGCCGGCGTCGGGCAGGATGGCAAAGTCGACGCGCGACGGCGCCGCAGAGCCCTCACCGCCGCCGTTCAGAATGGCCGTGGCGTCGGCGACGGTCTCCTCGCAGTCGATGACCGAGTCCTTGCCGCCCAGCACGATCAGGATCTTGCCTTTCGCGGCAAGCCCCTTTCTCCCTCCTTCTCTACCTCCTTCTCCATCTTCCCGCACCACCACCACCCCCTCGTCCTCCTCCCCAGACGCCGAAGCTGACGCCGACGCCAGAGACGAGGACAAGATCCCCCTGAGCGCAGTCCAGTCGGCGTCCCCGGAAGGCGCATAGATCGGGGCCGCGCGGATCGTGCCGAGGAACGCCCCGATGAACCCTTCGTGCTGGTCGACCTGCCACCGCACGACGGACGAGACGGTCACGTCGGGCCGGTGCCGCGACAGCGAGGCCGAGTCGAAGGCCGCGCCGCCCGAGGCGTCGCTGTGCTGGGACTTCCGGGTGTTGTCTGCTGGCATCGGCGTCTTCCCCCGCTGCTCGCGAGCATGGCCTTCCTGTGCCCGTGCGGAAGACGGGTCCGTCTGGGTGGCCTCGCCGAGCATGAGCGCCTCCAGCCCATCGCTCTTCGCGCTCGCGCCGCTATCCACCCCGTTGTTCTTCTCCCCCGCCCGGGCACCGGCCGTTCGGAGCTCTGATGCAGCATCTCCAGGAGCAGGAGCAGGAGCAGAGGCAGGCCGGATCCGCCGCCTCACCATCTCCCGGACAAGCCGCTCGGGCAGCCACCCGCTCTCGTACAGCAGCCTGCTCGCCCGGCCGATGTGGTGCTGCCTGATGAGCCCCGATGTGGCGACGAGGCTGAGCGAGCGCAGGATGTGGGGAAACTGCGCGGCGAAGGCCACGCAGAGGCACCCGCCGAGGGAGTAGCCTACCAAGTGGAAGCCGCCACTGCCGCCATCGGTGTCATTGCCCGTAGTGGTGGTCGCGGGGGAAGAGGATGAAGGAGCACCGAGCCAGGAGAGCTCCGACGACGCGAGAACGAGCAGAATCTGCGTCGTGTAGAGCCTCGCATCGTATGGGACGTCGGTGGGCGCGTCGGAGTAGCCTCTGCCGAAGAGGTCTGTGAGATAGAGGTTGGTCAGTCGGTTTCTAGATGGTAGTTTTCAAACCTCGGCGATGAGATGTGACTGTGTGCGCGCAAGATGTAAAAAGTCCTGTCACCACAAAATGCTCGTCAACTGTTGCAGCGCTATTCAGGCACTGCATTCACTTGACATCCCCAGCTACTGGCTCACTCCCACCTGACCATAGCAAAACAAAGACGAATAGACGTCGCAAGGACATGAACATAACCCTACCACCGTCGCTAGGACATCCAAGGAAAAGAAAGCAAACGAAAACAAGATACAACCGCAACGGACTCACCAAACAGCATGACCCGATACCCCCTCCCCACGAGCTCCCACGCGAGATCGCCCAGCGCGATGCACGGCGTGCTGATGCCATGGACAAGCAGCACCTTCTCGCCGGTCACGGGCCCCCACTCGTACACGCGGACGCTGCCGTACGCGGTGGGCACGTCCCGGCCGCCCGGCAGCGCCGGCTCCGGTGCGCTGCCGGCCGCGGTGGTGGGCGGGTAGGGCAGCGCGGCGACCTGCGCGGGCGTGAGGTGCGGGACCTGTGTCGTGAGCGGGGACGGCGTGACTGCCCTGGAAGTGCCGCCGCTGGCTGAGGACGACGGATGTTGCCTTGAGGTCGCCATGTACATCCCCGCGAGCCCGGCTGCCGCGACTGTGGCCATGGCGGCGGCGGCGGCGGCGGCGGTCACAGCGCGGCCGGGGTTTCCGCTCGCGCCGAAGAGTGCAGCACCCATGGCGCCAGACATATAGACCAGATGATTCCGCTGGGTCTTTGGCCTTGGCCCAATTGTGGCTGCTGGCGAACGAGAAGATGCGAACAAGTAGAGCCAATGGTCCTGCTGGCGTCGTGGCACTCGCGCGGGAAATGAAACGCGCGGTCACACGTGGCGTGGAGTGGGGGTCGTCGGCGCGGGCAGCAAAGCGGTCGGATCCCCGTTGCCACCATCGTCGGCCCGCGGCTGTAAGTGAAACGAGCCCGGGCGGAGAGTGGGACCCGCTCCCAGCACGTCCCGTCCCGCCCCGCCCCGCTCCACCCCTGCCTGGGTCACAACCACACCTCATCCTGCGTAACCATTCCGCTGCCCAGGCAGACTGGAACAAATATCCTCGTACGACGCAGGCAGGCAGCCTCGCCATCCCATATCCGCAATCATGCAGCCCATGCGAGATCCCGGGCACGCCGTGCAGAGTCGCGTTCGCGCCGGAGACGGACGATGACCAGGGACAGCCCCTGGGGTGGTGAATCGCGATCAAGCGCCTGCTGGCCGATCTGATCACACGCGTCATCGCTGCCTATCGGGCGGCCGAATAGTGGCTCCGTATCTCGAGTCTTGTCACAGCCCACTAGGGTTATCTTCTGCCAGCTGGCCAGTATAGCGAGGTATAGGCTCCCACCCATACCCGCCATCTCCACCACATGCTCCGTCGCGGAGACCAAAGAATTCAGAATCACACCACGCCGGCATAGTGTACCCACGTACATAGCCGCAGATCTAGGATTTCCCGGGTGGGAAAGAAGAACATTGCGTCATGTCAGCCGACACGCAACAGCGGAGCGGGCAAACTCAGGCAGACATTGTGCCGCGGGCGGGGGCATCCCGATGCCCATGTGACGTGCGCCCGGGGCCTGACACGTCCGCCGGAAATGAAACCACAAAACGCGAGATCCCGGCCAAGCAGTTGCGGAATGATGACGATGATGGTGGTGATGACGATGACGACGGTTGAGGACGACGAAGAGATTTCGAGAAGGGGTCTGCCCGTAACCCCCCACCTGGCTACATATATCCCCACAGTTTAAGTACCGTGTCGACCCTGCTGCCGCGCAGCGGATCAGGTAGATGTGACGGCCACACGTGGAGACCCAACGTTTTTACCCTGCAGGACGTGTTGGGTTATTTCTTCTGCTTCCGGGTCACGCCGGCAAGTTACATGCAGGTTCTAACTCAAATGCCGAGGCGGGACTGCCTCGAGGCGCGGCCGGCCCCCAACTGCTGTCTGAGCTGTCGTGGAGATGATCAGCGCCAGCTTGTGACGGGCGGCACACGCGGCTGACTATCTGCCAGCCAGCCAGCTTTCTTGCCAAGGAACGTCAGTCATCCATGAAATGCGCAATGATGACCAATCTCCAGTACCTTGTATATGGAGAAAACCACGAGAATCTGCCCAAATGACAACGCAGGAAATATTGGTGTACTTCGTTTTCCCGAGATGATCTATCACCCTGCATGTATCTCTGATTATCAGCAGTATGGCCAGTCTTTCAGTAAGATGGGCTTATACAAGCCCTGTAGCTAAGTTCAATATTCTCACTAGTAACACCAGGGCCCTGCGAGAACTGAAATGTACTTCTTGTGATTTCTCGTCCTCGCGTGTCCATGCTACGATTCAGATTCCATGTAACGACGACCTGCAGTATGAGACACCGAAGCACACGGGAGTGGTGGGATGGCCGAGAGCGTCTAGGATGTGCTGTAGATCACACGTCACCCAGTCGCGCCTCGGGCATAAGAGAAGGGCCATCTTGACTCACCTCGCGGCTCCGCGTTGTCACCTTTCTGACCCTGAAGGTGAAAGCAGACAGTCACACACTGCGCGCGATCTGTGCGTGTCGTGCATGCACTCGCGATCGAGCCCGCTTCCCCCTGCGGCCGCGTTCATATATCCGAGTTCGACCAGGACGGGGCGATCATTTGGCGGCTCGTCTCGCGGCACCGCACGCGCTCCGCCGCCGATCAGGGTATCTGTCCATCTATCAGACAGGGGTTGTTACTGTCTGCATCTGTCCCGAGCTGTTTTGTGCTGCTGCTCGCCCTGCGGTAGACCTGCTCGAGCTGCTATCCACACACGTACAAGTCACGTCGCCAATCTCGACGCCGTCATAGCTCCGGAGGGTCCGAGATAACCCATCCTGCCGCAACTGGTGTCTCGCGAATGCAGCCCCCGTTGTCGTTCGGAAATCGGCCCGTCGCCAAGGTGCAATGCTTTTCATCCTGTCCTGCCTTGGGTCGTGCCACGTGTAAGCACCCACCGGCCTCATGCTCCAGGGGACGTGAGCTTGTGTCAGGTACCTAGCTCGCGTGGGTATTGTGCAGGAGCAAAGAGAGAGAACGCTCCATCGCCGCGTCATGGTTGCGGCCGGCCGAACAAACAGGACGAAACGAGTAACCAGAGCGCGTGCGCGCGCACCTGCAGGAGGGGGGGTTGTTCTTGCCTTGGGGACCTGTGCTCACGTTCACATCAACTATTTCTCTCTCTCCCTATCTATCGGTTTCACCAGGTCACTATTGGCCGGTCCTCGTCGGCCAGCGCCCCGACGGCCGAATCACAAGCCACCATATGAGCACCAAGGGGCCGATAGGGGACCTGTCTTAAGGGTACATACCACACAAGCCACAACGCGTGCGGCTCAGCTCGCCCACCGGCATTTTCTCCGGTCGGCAGCTCTTCTCGTTGGCCGGCCAGGGGTACTCTTCTTCTTCTCCTCCGGCAGCGTTCCCCCGCACGCTTCCGGGCCCCTGTGCCCGCCCCGTGCCGGAGCGCCACCCGGATGCGCCCGCGCTGTGATTCGCCCGCTGTCTCTTCCCGGCCGGTCGCTGTGTGCGGCCAGTGCAGCGTCTGACAGGCCGAGCCTACCTAGACTTCCTAAACGGCACTCTTCCATCACACGGAGCACCATCCAGGGTCTCGTGGATGCACTAGCGTAACTGGTCCGGCTTGCTTATCTCACCCGCTCCTCTCGCCCTTGTTGCCTGACTGCCCGAATTGGATCCCCCCCTTTGCTGCGGGCGCGCCGCGCGCGGTGTGTGCTGATCAACAAACTCGACCATCATTATTCTCAGCTGTGGAGCAAAACTCGCGCGCGTCATCCAAAACCAAAAGATCAGTACAAGTCTCCAGCAGGAGCACAGGAGGGGGGGATTTGGGGGGGGGGGGGGGCAGAAAATAAAAACCAAAAACAAGTAGAGAGGAACGAACATCAATGCGCCTGAATTGGCCAGTCATGGCCACCCTGTCACACACGCGCTCCGCACACCACACGACCCTATTCATGCACGCCTATTCTGGCGCTACCCAATGCCCCGAAGGATTAACAGTATGACGCCCCAGGCCATGCTGATCCAATGACGCTAGTTGTCCTCCTTCCACGCTTTTCGCCGTTTCCTGCTCTGCCCCGATTGACTAATCATTGAGGGGTAGTAGACCTTGTCGGAGAAGCACACCTTGCGGTCGACGGGACGCGATGCCAGCTCTCGCCTGATCGCCACCTTTCACATCGTGGGCGGGAAGCATCTCCAGATATCACGTTCACACGTTCTCGCACGGGAGGCGATGAGCAGCTTGTGTCTTTTGGTGATTATCCATTATTTGGGGTATATGAGAGGCCGAGGCCATTGCTTTTTAGTCGTCATTAATGCTAAGAATGCTTGAAACGTGCCTGTCGTGACAAAGAACATGAGACCGTGATCGTACAGACACCGTCTTGAAGATAAACTCTTAGGGTATTGTGAAATAATAAAAGTGAAAAGCTCGGAATAACAAAGGCAGCCTCCCCACTGTCCCTAGTTCTCGAAATGATGTGCGCGAGGCACCTTTGGTTGTTCGTTTGCCGGGGTCGTATCAGCGGATCCACTTCATAGCCGTTTGGCCGTCTTCATGATGTACTCTTGTATCAGCGGGCTCTCGCAGGTGCCGTGCCGCAGGATCTCCGTCTTGAGCGACAGGATCTCGTTGCGCAGGCACTCGACATGCCCGCTGAGGATCCTGTTCTTCTCGGAGAGCTGGCTCTCCATCTCCTGCAGCTCCTCGATGCCCTTTTTCGTCTTGTTGCGATACTTTGTCGCGGCAGTCCTGTTCTTCTCGCGGATCGTCTTCTTCTTAGTCCTGGTGCTGCTAGGGGCGGTTGAGGTACTGGGGCTGCCGCCCTCTACTGAGGGCGTTGTGGTGGCTGCTTCTGGCTTTGAGACGGACGAGCTGGCCCTCCGTTTCGACCGGCTGGATTCTGATTTTGTCTTGTGCTGCTGCAGGTGGTGGTAGCTATGCCGCCGTGACGAGGATGGCTCTGTGCCAACGTCGTCTGGGCTGGTGTGTGTAGAGTTGGTGACGGCATCAGAAAAGGCTCCGGGCAGGCTGGAAGGCGAGTTGGGCCAGGATTGTATGCTCGAGACGGCATCGTCAACCATGGCAGTGTTGAGCTCTGCCGGCACCAGTGTGTCGAACTGCATTGTGTCGAATGATTGCAAAGGCATGCCGTACTGTTGCGAGCACAATTCCATGGAGAAGGGCTGGGCTGGGCCAGCCAATTGGTTGGGAGCGACGTTGTCGAGGGGCATCCAGGACATGTCGCCAAACTTGTCGCAGGACAGGCTGTAGCTCTGACCAGGCCAGTCGGCCATTGTGGTGTCTTGTGCATTGGTGGCATTTGCCGCCATGGTGGTTGATGACTCCATAGCGATGGAGGCAGTGGGAAGGAGGAGCTCTTGGTGGTTCTGGTTCTGGTGTGGTATGAAAACGACGCCTGTAAAGTCCAAAGGTGGGAGTGTCTGCAATACTGAGGAGTGGGAGGTCGCAACTCTGAGGGTCGATGGCCGGTGCGGCAATGGCAGGCGGAGCGAGGGCGGACAGGCGCAGGAAGCTCTTTTGTAAGTTGCTTGCGCCCGCCCGCCCGCCCGCGCGGCGAGCAAGATGTCCTGGGCAGTGACGACGGATGGTCCTGGGGACGGCAAATGCCGTCGTGTGGACAAGTTCGTCGATTGGCAAAGGTAAGGACCCGGATGCACTGCTCCTGGCAGCCCGGCAGGAGTTGGGCGAGCTTGCTGCCCACATGCCGCACGGCCCATTTCCACTGGTTTGTCGGTCGAGCCGCCGCCCGCAGGCCGTTGTGAGTGGCCACCGGGGCAGGGCAAACTCGTGGCGAAAGGCGAGAAAGGGTCCTGGGGCCCAGCCCACTCGCCCAGGAGCCTCCGCGACAAGTGCTATGGAGAAGGTAGGGATTTCACCAGCACGGGTACTGCATTCCTAGAGCACCTGCAGCCGCACCTCCTCACCGGGCGTGAAGGCTGCATTTCCAAGCCCCTCAGCCACTGCTGGGATAACATGGGCTGGATCTCCAATTCTTTCACGTAGCTTCTCGGGCCTTGCACACATACGGACGATCGAGATGAGCAGCCATATTTACACTCGGATTCTGGATTTCTCGATCCAGAGCCCATTTTCCCATATTGCTCCTCTACGACCCCTGCCCTGCCCGTTTCTTCTTCTCGCCACCTGCGCATGTCTCTCTCCAATGGCCTCCAATGTCTCGATGGTTAGAACTCGGCTCTCGCCGTCGATCGCGACCCTGAGATTGCCAGCCGCAGCAGCAGCCGCACGTGGCCGTGGGAGTGTGCCATGAGCCTCCCTCCTTCCCTCCTGCCCCCATATGATCAAAAGATTCCAAGTCGCCACCGTCTCCAGTTATCGACGGTTCGGCTCCAGATGACAGCTGCTGCTTGCAAGGGACGGCGCCACAACACCCCTCCCTTTGAACCCCGAACGCAGAACACATGCAAATCATCCCACCCGCCGAGGCGCCCACCCGGTGGCTTTGAGAACACCAGGGCAGGCACCTGAACACGGCATTTGCACAATGTGCTGGCCGAACATGGTTATTCCGCACCTCTGGCCCACATGGCCTCAGGTACAGCTCCATTGCAAACCCACAACTGTCAGGCACAGTGAGGTAATGGTCGTTGATCAACAGGCCTGCAGGCGCGTTGATGTGCCTCTACGCGTCGGATCAGCAGCATTACTCATTCTTCCGGAGCGGCGGCCGTTTCCCAACCGTGCGTCGGGGCGGGAGGTATAAAGATCCCGGCTGGGCCTTCGTACATGCTACCTCTATTTCTCTTCTCTTTCCTCGCTTCTCTTTCCTCGCACGCTCAAAGTAATGCTCCAACTCTTCTGACACAACCATTTCGCAATCTACACATTGCCTGACACCCAAATCACGCACAATGAGGGATGATTGGAGGGAAGGAGACTATCTCCGCGGATGCACGCCCGCCCGCGCCCGCCGAACCAGGCCAGCCACGGTTCGCTTTACACTTTGGCACTACGGGTAGCATGTACGCCCCCCTTGCCCCCGCGGGCTTGATTCCATTATCCAGTGTTTTCCTGATGCGACCACTCAGGACCCCTTTGGTGCTTCCCCCGCATTCGGACCAACATTTGGCCAGGCGCGTCAGAGTTTTTGCCGGGCCAGACATCCGCTCATCGCTACGCGTGATCTGCCCATGCTCCACTGTCCCGCGTCCAGTCCAGCGTCCAGTGAGCGGAGCCGCCCTCCCGCGACCCCCGGCTCTTGATCCGAAGGCCCTTGGCCCGCGGCGTGCTGTTGTTCCCTGCGATCGGTCCGCTCGTGGGCTGGCTGGCTCGGGCTTCTGATGGCGGTTTTATCTTCACCCATTTATTCTCCTGAGAAATGGGCCTTTTTTTTACTTCTTTTTTTTGTTTTTTTGTTGGTCGTCGAGGCAGGCTTCGAAAGTACACAGACTCGACAAGGCGAGCGAGACAAGCTCCGGCTCAAGCGACCCTAATCTCCCCTGCCTCCCTATGGCGGTTCTTGCCGGCTCTCGGCTCAGGCGCCATCCATTCTCATTGGCCGTGCACGGCTCACATCGGAGGTTCTACTCCGGGAACGAAGTGTACAAGGCACTTTTAAGCTCAGGCACTCACCGTCCTGCAAGAGAACTGCTGCTTTGTATGCCCCGTGTCCAGATCGCGCACTTGGCGAACAACACATGATCGTGATGTGGCCCAATGCGGGAGTTACCACAGGACCGCATCACGTTTCTGCTGTTTCCGAGTGGGTGGAACAGGGCTCCTCACTGGAGCAAGCAGCGAGAGGGAGAGGGGGAGCTGCAAGGCGATAAAGAAAACCTCCGGGTCAAATTCATGCTGAGAACAACCTCCACCCCATTGCCAACTGGGCCAGTTTTCTTCGTGGGTGGTACCATTCTCAAGGTTCCTGACACCGTCCGTTTGCAGCGCGGGGGGAAGAGGGCATACACCAGCACATGTCCCAACCAAGCTACCCCGCCTCGCTCGCGTCGTCCAGGTAAGTCTATTTTGTCGGGATAACCCGTGGCAGGCTTTCCCACCAGGGTTTTAAGAGGTTTCGGCCGATCCACAGGTACCCCCCCCCCCCCCCCC